>VXAZ01010335.1:447502-543152 GCA_013399875.1 Gymnorhina tibicen | reverse complement strand
AAAAAAAAAAAAGGAAAAAAAATTTTTTTTTAAAAAAAAAAAAAAAAAAAAAAAAAAAAAAAAAAGTTGTATTTAATGAATGGTAGCTATGGATTTCTTTCTACAGTAGCAGAGCTACCAGTTAATCAGGTCAGTACAAGCCCAAAACTCCTGAACACTAATTGTAGCATTTTTATCCACTAAATATGTGATTTTGGGCAAAGGACTTGCAGTTTTGTCACTTGCAAAATGGCAAGGGCAGTAATAATCCCATAGAATGCATGACTATTTAATTAGTACCAGTTTATCCACAGTAAGTAAGTAGTACATTGGCCTGAAAGTGAGTTAGTACTCAACAAAGTCACTTAAAGGTTAAGCCGTTAAGGTTTGGAAAATGTCTCTGAAAAATGTTTCTAAATTTTTCATTATTTCTGAATTTTGCTATTCATATCTTTTTTACCCTATTCAGAGGGTCACCTAGTTATAGGTGAAACCTAATGGAAACACTGTCATGAAAACGCACTAGTTTTTAATCGTTTGGAGTTTTTAAATGTGTGAGTATTCTTCGCTATATATCAGTGACAGAAAATTATCATGAAAGGTGAAACAGGGGCAATAGTCCATGAAAATCTAGTAAGATATTTATCTTTAAAAGCACATGGAAGTTAACTCCATGGCTACTTTTGTTTTGCCAGCTGGAAGAATGAATTAATGTATCCTCTGATGAGCCCAAGCCATGCAATGAAATTGTTGGATGGTGCAGTGGCAGTAGACACGGATCTGCCTATTAGTGAAGAAAACTGTAATTTTTAAGTGTTGTTCTGAAGTATAAAAATGTGGCAAATGGCAGGTAATTTCCTGAGGCAGCACAAGGAAACTAAAGAGATTATATTCTTCTGGGAAACTACAGAAAGGGACAAAATCAGGGAAATTTGGAACTTCATAGGAAACTTCAGGGAAAAATATTTTTACATCACAACTAGCTACGAGAGAAACCATGGGGCTAAAAGCAAGGAAGTTCTAATAATTCTGAAGAGAAGCCATAGGTGGGAGATGGGTTCAGGTACAACTGAGACCCATTTGCTGCAAGCTGAAAGAGTTTTCCAGAAGCTGAGAAAGTCATACGGAGAGTATTATTTTATATATTTAGCTTTTGTAAGTAGAAAGATTTATTAGAATCCCGTGGAAAGTATGTGATTCCAGCAACATGTAAGGAAGTCTCCTGATGGCTAAATGCATGAATGTGCGAAGCTGGATTTCTGGAGAAAAATGCATCGAATCTCCTTGGGTGTCTGGCAGTGGCAAAGGGAGTTGGGCTGTGGCTCACAGATTTCCTAAGATAGCAGACAGAGAAAATATGGCTGAGAAATGTCTCAGCAGAACAAAAGTTATAAGAAGCATACCAGTGAAAGTAGCTGCAGGAGTAGTAGTATCATTAATAACAATGTAGTATCATTAATAACAATGATTCAGTAGGCTGGATATAATGCAGGACTGCTGAGTAAACAGCTGCTCCAAACTGAATAGAGGAAAGATTGTATTGTAAAGAGTTTCTTGAAACCCCTTTCCTGTTTTCCTAGGTGGGATTTGTCTCATCTAGCTAGATAGCTAGTAATGGAGATATCAGTCTCTGGGCTGGGTATATGACATCCTTTTTTCGCCTATGCTATATAAGCATCACATTGTATCCCTCAAGGAAAAAGCCAACAAAAGCAAATCAATCTGACTCTTTTGAGCCTCGATGCAGTTCACCAGTAACTTAAGGCAGACACCTGCTAAATACTGGATTAAATTCTTTTATGCCATTGTCTTATTTTTACCTGCCATAGTCAAGTTAAATGATCAGTCTTTGGCTGCAAGGACTAGTCCAGAAAATCCTACAAGCCAAAACTCCAAAGCTTAATTCCTGTCCACTTCTTGCTCTGGCAACCCTTCACAGTGTAATTTTGATTGAGCTGGCCAATCTGGGCCCCAGCCCAATGCCTTGCCATGCTGCTGCAGGGAGCTGACATTGTGTGTAACAAAGAATGAGTCTGAATCAAGCAAAAGGATTAGGACTGCTAAAATTATTGCAGAGGCCATCCCCTCTTTCCCCAACACCTGTTCAAGTGGCAGCTCTACACTGCTGTCACCACAGGGCTTTCCATCATGTGGAAATCCTTCTGCCACTGATGCCTAAAGATTTTTAGCTTTTTATATATTTTTTTATGTATTTGCGGCTTTGTAGATTTTTGATATATAGCTGTATAATTCTTCATGCTTTCTCACACTTTAGAATAGATTACCCTTTCTCACACATTCATGCTACCTTCTCGAAATTCTCTTTAGTCTTATTTTCAAGAAAAGCATTTCTATCAAGGACACCCTGTTTTGCACCAGCACCTGGGAGACATAAAATATAGGGTGAAGGAGACCTTGGAGAGACTCCAAGGGGCAGGACCGAGGGTGGGTTACCAGGGCAACCAGCCTCCTATTGGATGTACTTGTTAGATATACTTATTAATTAACTTATAAAATTTGTGGACATCCCATATTCGGCATGCACATAGATATTTTGTGCACCTGAAAGCTTTCCTTAAAGAACTGCTCTTTATATTACCACCTTTAATATTGTTTGGAAAGTTTTCTTTTGATTCTAGGCAACACCACAACACATAAACAAGCATCAGCAATTGACTTCTAATAGCTAATCAAATGGCATCACTTGCTTGAACTATATAGAAGCCAAACATAAATACCTGTTGTACTTAATGCTTTTTCAAACCTTGGACGTATAGATTTATACTTGCAATTCTTCTAATTTCACTATGGTGAGCTAGTTAGTTTTTTGGTCTGTGATGTCCATAAATTGTGTCCCCTAAGAAAGAAACTAAGTAACTGATCCAAAGCATTGGAAAAATCACCTGGATTCAATAAACTGTATTTTTTCTTAAATTGCTTAACCTATGTACATAATTTTATATTTGTTTCGCTGCAGAACAAATTTCAGCATAAATAAATGATAAGAAATTTAATTTAGTTGTCATGAAAATTGCTATGGTCAAGAGGTTTAGAAAGCTGGTAATAATAATTCATTTTGCCATGATTCCCATAATTCTGCTGTCCATTTATTCAAAACCCAAAAAAAGCTTTCACAGCTTCTGTCAAAGATTGCTGTCAAGTCTCAGCTGTTAGCGTTAATGAACTATACTCAGACTTTTTTTTCTGTGGTTACAGCTATGTGTGCAATGATTAGCAAATGGAGACATTAGTATGGAGCCCTCTTAAATAAGTGAACTACAGTGATAAGTTAATATTGCTGCAGAGCTTCACAGTGATTAGGATTTTCTTTTGCTCCTTCTTGTTTGATTTCTGTCAATAGGGCCAGACATTCTATGACTTGTAGAACTGTTCCAAGAGCATCATATTCAACATGGAAACATTTTGTGCCAAAACCATGAATCATACTCTTATAATTGTCCACATTTATTTTTCCATGTGATAAAGTTATTAAAAAAAAAATAACAAGTGTACATGACACTTACTGGAGCTTCTCTCATATTCAGCAGAGAATGAGATGGAGGGAAGGTGCCCAGCCGCTTTTTGAAACCTTCTTCCACTGTCATTCCCCAGAACTGACTGTAGTTGTCAGCTTTCCATCTTCCTCACAGACAAAAACCAAACAAACAAGACCCACGTTAGAGTTATCTCTCACATTAACACATTGCTCATTTAAGAGTACAACTAGCAAAAACATCTAGAAATAAATTTTTGAAACTACATTTCAAAACCTTGTATTCAATATGCATGAGAAAATATATACTATGGACTCTTCCACTGCAGATAAGTGCAGGATGGAGCAACACAGCACTATATGGATAGTGGTGATTTGGGGTCAGCATCACATCACCCTGCAGGACATGAGCACGCAATACTTCAGGGCAGTACTGGAAAACAAGACCCTCAGTCAAAACATTGCTGTTCTCTTGAAATTAAGCTCAAGTTGTGCTCCAGCCCAGATTCCCACAGACAACTAACAGCCTCATGTAGTGAGTTACCAGTGCACATTCACGCTCTGGTGAACCAGAAGAGAGATACTGTTGAATCCAGCAGAAAGCCCAGCTGACACCTTCTGCCCAAGTTTTATACCCATAGTCACTGTGAGAGGAAGGGCTTCCCACAGTTCTCTAAGTATTCCCTTGCTACTCTCAGGTGGATTCAACTCAGATTGTAGTGTTGACATGCAAATTATATGCACAACAAAAACCCCACACATTTGCAGCCATACACATTTGGAACACACTGAAATTTGTTAATGGATAAGGGCTGAGTGACAGGGGAGCGAGCATTCTCTTCACCCGTTCCTTTCTTGCTTTTATTTGAAGAACAAGGAGTGGGATTCATGCTGCCCAAAGAAGCCTCATTGCTCTTGGTCTCCCTGTAGTCAGTGAAAAGTGCAAGCACATGGACAAGTTGAGTCATATCTTATCTCTCACCCTGAGACAAACATCATTGCTCACCACTGACAAGAGACAGGTTAAGGCTCCAGGGGCCTAACTCAGTTGTTTATCCTAATTCAGTTGGTTTAAATGTTTCCTGTGAAGTACAAAATGTTTCAGCACTCATGACAGCTTGAAATCTGGACAGGCTTCATTGGTGAATTTGATACCCCAGATCCCAGGGAGGCTGCCCCTGTATCTCTGTCTGTAAACAGCCAGCAGGCTCCCAAGGCACAGATAAGAGTACTGGGGTCCCTAATCCCTGCGCACTAGCTAGGGCAATGAGATTGTTAGTAAGAAAAACACCCCTACAAAGCCCGACAAAGTTCTTATGACTTGGTCCCCATTGGGCCCATCTTCTCCTCTTCCAGTGCTTCCAAGAGTCCTGTAACATGGAAGAGTGCTCTGAAGGGAGGAGAAAAAAATTACTTTAAATATCTATCCCAAGTAATAAACACAATGAAGAATAAGGGAAGATTATGAAAATTGTGTTTTGAGAGAAAAAAAAATTGTTCTATATTTGGAGAATATTTTAGATAGATGTTTAGAGTAATGCTTACTAGCACGAGATGTTCAGTAGCTTTCCATTTAAAGCTTTGTAATCTGCCAGTGATTTAGGAAACTGTCACAAATGCACACTTACTGTCAAATTGCTGTAATGTATTTGGAGAAGGAAGGGGTGGGGAGGACTGCATACCTTGTAATTTGCACATACACACAATGAGCAATACTGTGATGCATAACAAAACTCTAAAATAAAAGGGCTCTCACCCATAATCTCCAGAATTGATGTGGTGAATTAAGTCTTGGCGAACAAGGCATATGTCTGTTGAACATTCCCAGAGACTGTTGAAACATTTGCTGAAAGGACAAGAATACCATTAAATGAAAAACAAAGAATTGTCAAAGGGAAAATATGCACTTTAACAGCAGAAGGCAGATGGAGGGGGAAAGAAGTGTGAACAGTATAATTGTCACACGGTGTTTATGAAAACATAGTGTCATTTCTTCCTGCTTCACCACCTAATGAATTGGAACAAGGTGGGAAGGCTTACAGCTTGTTAGAAAGGTCATATCTGAAAAATTTTGCTTCCATCTTTGTGAGACCAAACCAGGAATGTAATGTTGATGTTGAATTCCTGAAAAAATGTAATGTTTTGAGGAAGTTTTACTCTGGAAACCCAGAAAGGGTTTTGTGGCCCCGGATACCTTGCTCCAGGGACCCCAGGCTAAAGTCAGCGCAGTGGGAGCTCCAGCCCCGTTCGGGCATGGCTGGAGCTCTGGGACTGCCCTGGGTCTCCGGTGCCTCCAGCGTAGGGCTGGTTTTTGGAGAGGCAAAGCTCAGGCAGCCAACTGCCAGGGCTGACAGCAAAGCTCCCCTGCCTGCACTGTCCGCTTCTGTCCCAAGGCAGAGAAAGGGGTGCTCAAACAATTCACCCCTTTCCACATAAATACATATATATATAGTATATATATATAGTGTATATACATATATATCTGTATATANTATATATCCTTCCCTTGCAAGTTGATGTAAGCTCTCCTTATGCATGCAAAAAAAAAAACAAAAAACAAGGAGGAAGGATCCCATAAAGTTTAATGATATTTGTTTGGTCTGCGTTCAGGCCAATGCCCAGGTCTAGACTGAAATCATTTCAATTTAGGTTTGACTGAGCAGGAACAGAATTAGGCCAGTGAGGAGGAGATTTTAATAGTATAATATTCATATCTTGATTAGAAAGTCCAGTTTCCCTCTTGTCATTCTTCTAAGTGGACTATAATCTACTTCCCCAAAACCTTAACACTTAGCACTACTTTTGCAGACATTTTGATTTGATTACATATTTAATATGAATTTCAAGATGCTCTCTACCTTAATTCCTGTTTCGTGACATATGCTAGATAAAATTCAATTTGCTGTTCTCTGAAACATTACCAGGAATTGCAGTTGTCTTTAATTATTGTTCCTTCTCCGTAATATCGGCCATCTTTATAACAACCTGCCAACATAACATACAGATGCATGAAAATAAAATAATTCTTCAAGTGAATTACTGAAAACTCTTGCTACTATTGTATTATTTGGTTGTATGCAGTATGCTTGAATTATTTAGCTGACAGTCAGCAATATAGTTCCAGTTTCTTCCAAGTAATGAAGGTAGTTTAATGTATTCAAAACACCCACTGAAGAATTACTATCTTACATATAAATTAAAAACAATTCTTCAAATAAAGTTATTTTCCAGTAGTAAAAAGAAAATATTTCTAATTAAAATTATTTTCTAATTGGCAGTTAAAGTAGAAATAAGTTTTTACTGGAATAGAATTTAAAAGACTAGAGAGTATTCCAAACCCACTGTAATCAATTCTATTTCTTTGCCATATTAATTCCTCTTGGAAAACAGACAGATCAATTACGTTTCAAGGTAAATGTATTTCGTGCACCCTCCAAAACTCACTACAAAACCTAAATTGAGTGATGAGTTCTCCAAAAAAATACATCCCTCTCACTTTTTTTATTTGATAACACTTCACTGAGAAAAGATTTTTTGTGCGTTTCAGTATCTACCACATAAATAGTTTCATCGCTGCATTTGATTGCCAAAGCTTCAGTAGAATAATGATCCAGAATGCCTGCACAGGGTGTTGGATTGAGCCAGTAACAAACATTGTACATTTATCACATAGGTCTGTGTTTTCCAGTCTGTTCTGATAGGTGAGCCTGCAAACATCAGGTTTCTTCCTCTGCTGAGACAGTTTGGACTCCTTTTTCCTCCATTTTCAAGAAGCTTTAACACATTGCTGACTTCAAATTTGCATGACACCACACTTTTCCCCCCACCACCAGTGTGAGGAAGGCCATGCCCCTCTCATGGCCAGGGCTGGACTCTGCCCAGACACACACACATATGTACGCCTCAGCTGCCCATGTCTCCTTCATTGCCAGGACAGAAACACACACTCTGAGCCCTACATCGTATCATAACAAAGTGCAGAAGTGCAGTAGAGGTGATGGATTAACTCTAAGTGCCTTTCTTTCCCTTTTGGTAATTCGTTAGGCTATGGGAGATAGCGCAGGTAAAATAAATTCCACCGAGGCAGTCTGAGGCCCAAAGTGTCTGCTCTAACCCAACTTCAGCTCAGACTGAAGTGTTTTTCAGCGAATACTCAAAGCAAATTACCAAAGTGCCACAGTTTGTCACAGTATGTCACAAAGTCAGCCTCAGACAGTAGCTGGAAGGAGGATCAAGGAAGATATTTCAAAAGTATCAAGAGAAGGAAGTATTGATACAACACTTGAGAGATGGAACAGACCCTCATTGGAGGTCTGCTGGCAGGGCTCACTGTCTGTGCCCAAGACAAAATACAAAGCTGGACTAGTACAGAAGCAGCTTTCTAATGATGTATGCTTAGGAAATTGAAGATTAACACTATGCAGTTTCTTCAGCCCAGCCAAATTAATATTTTGAGGGCCAGGAGTACTGCCTGAGGCATCAGTGAGACAACAGAGATATCTAAGCTAAAAGACACATGAGAATACAGCAAGGTTGTCTGCTCTGAATGTATTAGGTTGGAATATTAATACATTAAGTGGAAATTAATTAATTTGAAGATGCAGCTTGATGACTCTGTGAATGGGATTTTATGATGTGAAAATCACTATTGGAAAGAAGAGCATCTGATAAATGGAGACTTCCTTCCCAGTCCAACATTCTTATACCCTTAATGGTTCTTATTTCATTTGCCTCCAGCATTGGTATGAATAGTTCTGTCAGTACTCTGAAATATCTTCAGGTTTACTCCCTTGTAGGTCAGATCGTGACTGTCATGTAAAAGCAATTAGCAAAATCACTGGATGTCGCTTTTACATCATCAACAGGGTGAGACCTGGTGTGTGGATTTTGACAGGGCTTTTTGTACCATCAGAATAATTGAAACAAAGAGATAAAATAAATAATAAGTAGAGTCCTGAGATGAAACTCAAAAAGTTCTTCTAACAACAAAAATTAAAACACTACTATAATAAAAAGATCCTGAACTTACATTTGGTATCTAAGGCAGGAATATGCAGTTTCTTCTGAAAGTATACATGAAAGCCATAGAAATAAATTAAAGGCTGGGTTCATAAAGGCAGAGTCAAAGCAGTTTCACATAGTTAAATCAATACTGACCCCCCAGCATGGTGCACCCCCATGGAAGAAGTCACAGTGTAGCTTGTTTCTGCTGTACACTAAGTCAGTGAATATGTGGGGATCCAGAAATAAACCATTCAGCAGTTTTATTGCTGTACATTCCAGCCCGTGTAAAACACTTCAGTTTATTGGTTTATTTAAAGACATATGATTCAGAAGGCTCTGAGAGAAGAACCTCTGGCAACCAAAAGATCAAGATCTTCCAGGTAAAAAGTACTTTGGCATATGTGGTCTTCAAGTGCTTAAATAATTCTTAACCTAAGGCAGAAGTGTAGTCTCAGTTGCTAAAAGTCAGCTAACATACTTATGTCATTTCTAAATATGCTTCCTGATTTGCCTAATCTTCAGGCATTCAGTCCTACATGTTTCTCCTTTTTATTCATTCCAATTCCTCAGTCATTCCAGTTCCAGAAAAATTCTCTAGAGATGGGTTTTTTGTTACATTTTTTCCCCCCTGCTTTATTTTGGCTTTCTTATTCTCCTTTTACCCTCTAAATTACTTATATAATGAATATCCAATAAAGAGATTTTTAAAAATTGCAGACTTTCCGTCACTTTAAAGACCAGAGAACCAGGATTTTTTGTGAGATGACATATTTTAAAATAGTATAAGATCATCTATAGGACAAGTAGAGGTACTTGAATACTGTAAATATAATTACTACCTCTGGCAGGTATGTTATGAGTTACAAAACAGTGAACACAAATGCAAAAATATTTGATTAAGAAAGCAGTAAAAATATAATCCTCACCTATTGCCTATCTAAACGTTCTGTTATACTTCTACCTTTTAGAGGTAGACTTGTGGCAGTGACCACGTGGCAAACTGCTGCAGGTTTTGTAGTGATCCAATTCCATGAGAGAGTTTGCCAAAGTAGACTCACCAGCTCTGATTCAGAGCTCTCATCAGCTCTGGAGCAGAAATGCAACTACATGGTTATGTACAGCTTGCAACAAAAACTCCATGTCGAAAATAATATACACCACTGCACAAATTAAAATGAAACCAAATGTCTTTATTTACGTGAAGTCCTAGAATATTCTTTGAGATGGTTAGAAACACTTTGGAAAATCAAATGTTTTGAAGCATTTCAGTCACTCCCACTTATCAGGTTTTGGCTGCAAGCCTAAGAGCACAGCCTCCTGAAGAGCTTGTGTTCTGAGTGCTGAACTGCAAGCAGCAAGGTTATTGCAAAGAGACAGTTAAATTTAAAAAGTCACAGCAGTATTTTGTTGATTTTAGTCTTTTGAGACGTTGGTACATTCTCTACATCTTTGGCCAGATTTGGTGCACTGACAGTAAGAAGCTACATAGTCTTAAAATCCACAATACCAAATTTTTCTCACCAGCAGAGATTTGGCCTATCTACAAGCCAAGGGAGGGCCAGCTGTTTGCAGATCTCTTCTTTTTTTTGCAATCTTTGG
The DNA here is from genome assembly GCA_013399875.1 of Gymnorhina tibicen. NCBI lineage: Eukaryota > Metazoa > Chordata > Aves > Passeriformes > Artamidae > Gymnorhina > Gymnorhina tibicen. The sequence continues at coordinate 533,077 of VXAZ01010335.1, read as the reverse complement.
TACTAAAAATAATCAGACTTAGTTTAGAGTAGTCCTGGAGGGACTTCCGCTGCAAACTAACTAGTAAGAAACTAAAACACGCCGCAAATCCTTGTTCTAAATGCATCCCTTCACCTACTCCTTGTTCTAAGCACATCCCTTCATTTAGTCCCGCACCTGAGCTGTCACCAGAAAAAATGTCTCACAGGAAAGCTATGCTGCATAAAAACCACTGCAGAACACCTCAGGGCAGTATCAGTCAGGATAACCCTCAGTTTTGTTGATGATTTGTTTGTACTGGTGGATACAAATATTTAGAGCCTGCTGTTCATCTCATGTTAGTCTATAAAACCCTAAGGAAATTGTTGAGATTACACTAATTTTGACCCAATAAGGTTATTCTCTGAGAATTTTCAAGTAAAAAAAAGGTTCTGTCCAAGAGAAATACAATCAAATCCGTGCTGATGTCCTAGAGACAAAGAAATAACAGCAAGTATAATTCTTACTCCAATTTCATACTCAGTGTCTTTGTCCACTATGTCTTTAGTCACATTTTCAGGATGCATACACTCTAAAGATTAACCAGTAATTCTACTCCTATGTATATTTTTGCTGTGATGCACTAAAGACAACTGAGCATTTTCTCTCAACTTACCCCATACTGGAGGTGGCCAAGGCTCCTCTGACCTGGTGGGCTCCACAGGGTGGTTGCAGACATCCCAGTAGTCGGCACAGCAGTCTACAGGCCCAGGAGAGCCTGAGGTACAGTACTGGTCACAGTAACAGATAGCGGCCCTGGAGACAATGGTAAAGCTGCAGTCATCATCTCTTCCTGTGCAACAGCCTCGTATCCTGCAGGACGTTCCCTGATACAGACTCCTTTTCATCCTGTTCCACTTAGCAGAACCACTGTCCTCTACAGAGTAAAGTCCTCGGGGGAAATTTCTTCTAGAATCAAGCTGCTTTGACATCGAAACTTCACTTGCAATGCAATATAAGAGCAATATCTGAATTTTGTGCCACATTCTTGTGCCTCTAGAAGCCTTTTTTCAAGCTTGTTGTCCTTCACTGTCTCAGCAAATATTCATTTACTCTAGATGTAGTACCTCCAGTTAGCAATCAGAAAGAAATCTGAACAGAAAACTGCAGACTACAGTTTTCTAGGAAGACTCTGTATGTGTTAATTATTAGTCAGATATGTTGTAAACTGATTTATTTGCCCAAGCTACAGAGGTACTGGAAACAGAACCACAACTATGTATTCATCATTATGAAACTTTGGGAGCCATCTCTAGCAAGTGAGAAAATTTATAGTAAAATTTCAGAATATACAAAATATACATGATCCAGTATTTTAGTTCTATACTTCAGACTTCTAAACAATGTGAGGAATGAGTACATGGTGCCAAAGGAAGCTCTCTTTCTTCTCATCTACCTATGACCAGCATGTTCTCCGTATGATTAGAAAACCTTTAACATTTAGATCGTATTTCATGCTTTCTGATAAGCAGGGTTACACTAGTGGAGTAAACTTATCCTGCATCCCCCATTTCAATTTTATTTCCAGTGATTTATCTTAGCTTTATATGCTTCACTTTTTTCACTTGTTTTCTATGGGCAAATTCAGAAAAAAAATCAGGTGATATTCCGTATAAATTATTACTCAAAGGTATTCTTTTAAGGTTTTCATTTCTGTAGTCAAAATGAACTTGGCAGCCATTCTAATTAACATAATGAATACCCACTGATAAGTGCTCATTCCTATTTAAAAAGGAAATGGCTGTATTTATAAATGCACAAAAAAACCAGAGTGGTTATGAAGGATAAGTTTAACAGCCTTTGCTATTTGATCTGTAATCCCCAGGTTTACTTAAAAGATTCAGAAAAAGTTACCGAAGAACTTTGAAGTTCCTACCAAAGACAGCACATAAGGCTTAATCTAAATAAAAAACCCCACCCACAATTTCAAATCTGAGGAAGACAATTTAAGTCTCCAAAGCTGAACAAGCAGCGGTAAAAACCAGCAATCCATTTCTTAGTAAGTGAGAGGAACCTGCAGAAGTTGATGGTGGGTTGTTTTCTAGGGAATGAAGGGGATTTTTCCCTTTGTGACTTCAGCTGGGCTGCTTGGGAAGGCATAGCATCAAAGCGCAGCTACTTTTGAAAGCACAGCCTGTGTGGACGCACTGCCATGAGTGGTAGAGACATTAAGAGGAAATGTGTGTGTATGCTTATATATTTGGGCTTGTAATCCAAATATTGAAGTCTTCAATACAATTTCTTGCCAGCAGTGCTTTTATTGGACCTGCCTCCTACACTGTCCTTGTCACAACTAAGGAGCTGCAGATGAGGGAAAATTACATCTGACCAAAATTTTTTTACATCATACAAAATTTTTATTCTCCTCTCCTGCAGGCAATCTTCTATGTGAAAGGTAACAGAAAGGCCAAGGTCAGCAACAGGCAATCACTGTCCATCACATTAATAGTACATAAATCTTAGCCTTCAAATTTGCTCTGCATTTTTTTTTAATTGTTTTGTTCATAACAGAAAAATCTGGACAAACTTAATTCTGTCACTGACTGCTATAATGCAACAAATATAAGGGAGATGAGAAAGGACATGTTCATGGAAACAGTGAAGTTCTCTCTGGAAATTATAATTCATTTCGTTTCCTTATGTCTGTGCAGCTCTGTCACCTCCAAGAGAATGATCTCTGATTTGCACTGACATTAGCAAAATTCAAATCTCCTTTGTATTACAGATCTTCAGAAATATTTTTATCATCTCCTTGCTCTGGAAGCATAAGAAAGAATAAAAGCTGCCATATGTGGTAAATGTCTGTCAGCCACATTAAGTGAACAGGCATATCTCTTTTTAACTTTAAAGACCTGCTGATGATAAAACAGAGGCGAGGAATTTGCTTGGAAATCACTTCAGCTCATTTACGCAGGAGTGAGATTTCTTTTAAAGGAGCACAAAAATCAACTTGTGCTACTAAGCACCTTTGTTTTCCAACAAAGTTGATACAACCCATTTTTCCCACTTGATGGCTTGTATTCAAACCTTTAAAAACCCCAGAAAACTTCCATTGTTCTTCAGCAACTAAATTTTTTATTAGTATTTTCTTCTGTAAGCCAAGAAGCTTTGTCTTCGCTGTGTGAAAGCATGCACTGAATTACCTGTAACAATTTAGGAACAGGTAGACATGATCCTTTTTCTCTGTTGAAGATTAGCCTATTCCAAGCATAACAGCGTTTCTAAGATTTTGAGTTACGGTCCTTGTCCTAGTTCTAGTCAGCACAGTTAAGTGCAAAAATATATGTCTAGTTCCTCTTTCAGCAGTCTTTGATGTCTACCCTCAAGCTTCAGAAAACACCACACATTTGGCCAGAATTCAAATATTAATACCACTGATTGATTGGTGGAGTAACAAATTTTTTTAAAAAAAGGTATTAAAATAAAAAAAAGACAAGAATCTCTTTGAAGCTGGACCAGGATTATTCTACAGCCTTTCTTTCAAAAGTTGTCCTAATTGTCTGACTGAGCCTACAGGGCATCATAAAAATCTCATGGCCTTCAGAGAAGGGTGGGATAGCAGTGGCTGGCAAGACTCCAGGTGCTGAAGGTGGCTCTGGGCACTGAAGGACAGCAGAGCCCACCCCATCAGACATCTGTGACACCCTCCCTTCTCCTGGCTGCCACAAGCAGACTGGAGTCAAGCCCTGTGCAGGAGGAATTGCAGTACTATGACCTTATGCCAGGAAAATGAAGGGACACTTGGCCAGTTAAGGAAGAAACCATGATGCCAGACCCCAGGTCAGTCATTTGCCAGGAGGCACAACTCAGTGCATCAGAGAATCCATGTAATTGCCTATCTCCAGTTTAAACTCTGCAATGATATAGGCCATCCTTTTCGCTGAAATCAAATGGAAATTTAACTGATGACTCCTGGCACAGAATGCATCACTGATTTATTAATGGCCACAACATTTATTAATGGTTGCAAAGCAGTAGAAGTTTTCAAAGCAAAATTCCTTCAACAAAAGTATTACCCCACAATGTATTCTCTCTACCTTGTACTAATGGCAGAATCCTCCCAAATTGTGAATTACTAGCTCCTAGATGTGTTTATGCAGAGACAAGCTGTGTGTTAAAGTGATTTTCTCATTGTCAATTCAGTCTTTGTGTTTGGAGCAGGCATAGGAATGGCGGTGCCTTCACCCTTTTGGCAAGAGCCTGGCGGCTCACTGCTGTGGGTTGTTGGTGTGGTAACAATCAGTGCCACTTTTAATTCAAAATTTCAGGGCTGCCTATCTCAACTCTTATGATGCTAATCCAAGTTACATGTAACTCAAAATAATGGTCTCTTATCTGAAAAATCTCATCAGATGTCTGAGTCCTGACTTGTTATTCACAGTTTCTGGGGCCAGTTCTCCCAATTCATCAGATATTTGAATCAACAGATTTAGGGTCAGAAGTAGAGGAAGAGCAACTGACCCAAATTGTGCATGCCAAAGAAATCCCATTCCTCACACACAGAGATTCATACACACAAATGCCCAAGAATTCAGCGTCAACAACTGCAGATAAAATGAAATTACTTCACAAGTGTTACATATACATGTTACACAGTATATTATGATTATGATTAAATGGTTGCTATGCCCTCACTCTACCCACCACAGTAATTGACCATGCATGTTTCCCACCCAGCTGCATCACTTGGTCAACCTCGAGGAAGCAGTTGCCATCTCATTCTTCTTGCCAGCCATGCCCTTGCATTGTGTCAAGTCAGCCCACTCTGGGCTCAGTGAAGCCTGTGAAGAGTCAGGGACCCTGTGCATGACCCAGCACGGTGTCCATGCAGTCACACAGCTGTAGGTGCTCTCCTAAGTTGTGTTTCACTAGGACTTACAGAACAGCTAGCAGCAGTCACTGTGGCTCATACCTGAACAGGAGCCTCTCAACAAACACAATCAGGCATGGAAATTTTGACAGTGACACCAATATAGGATGGACCACATGCCACGTTTGTTATGTGGCCAGCGCAGACTATTGTGAACATATTAACCTGTGCATGGCTGCACATAGCTTCAGAGGTGATGTTTACTGTGAACTTGTCAATCCCAAACCTCATCAACCAATCAGAGGTGAAGGAGACAAGGATTATACTGTATTTCATTGAGCTTGAAGGTCATGCAAGAAGTTATGCACATACCAGCCTTCATCTCAATTGTGTGATTCTATATGATCCCACCGGTGAATCTTAGAATCATGGAATCATTAATTTTGGAAAATACATTTAAGATCACTGAGCCTGTCACTGTGTTCTCCACTAAACCACGTCCCCAAGTGCCACATCCACACACCTACTGAACAGTATCTGGCATGGTGAATCTGCCACTTACCTCAGCAGCCTATTTCAATGCTTAACCTTTCAGTGAAAAAATGTTTTCCTAATACCCAATGTAAACCTCCCCTGGTCCAACTTGAGCCCATTCTCATCCTATTGCTTGCTACATGGAAGAAGAGACTGATCCCCACCTGGCTACAACCTCCTTTCAGGTATTCATAGAGAGTGATAAGGTCTCCCCTGACCCTCCTTTTCTCCAGGCTAAACACCCCCAGCTCCCTCAGCTGCTTCTTGTCATTCTGTATATTAACCCCCTTAACAGGCTGATCCTTAGTGTTGCCTAGTTGCCACTTTCTGATTCTCTGCTTTCAAGGATTTTTTTATACCTTAAGGTACAGATTTTTTTTCATTTTCTATCCCTGAGTTGCTGCTCTTACCATCCTAACAAAATTCTTCTCTCTGTTTCACTTTTCTCATTATGCATAGCTTTAGCTTGTGAACTCCCTGAGATTTAAGCAATTTTCTCATTAAAACTGAGTCTAGACCACAGAGCTGTGCCATACCAAACCAGGCTTTGGATGCCAGCCAGCTGAACCCTGGGGCCAAGGGCTGGCCTTATTCTGATGCGGCATCCATATTTTCTCAAGTATACATTTCTTGTGCTGGACACACTTCCCTTCTGACCACTTGGGCCAACTTTAATAAATAATTTTCTTGGTAGCTTGAGTTGTAGCACATAGCAACAGAAGAAATATCACAAGCATGCATGGGGCAGGGGGGAAGAGGGGGAGTGTGAATGTGACATATCAGACTGCAAGAGAAGTTGAGGCAAAAAGGGGATCATAAGCCCTCACTAAACACAGGCAGTCATTTTGATCCTGATGGGAAGGTGTATTTTACCAGAAAATAATTACTAAAATCAGCGTAAAGGCATCAGAACCTGGAATGAATATATTACACTATTGAATAAGCAGCATCCATTAATTTTCTAGTACTACAGAAAAAGCAATCACTTTCTTGTTGTTTTGCTCTTTATAATCTCTCCTTAAAATTTTTTCTCCTAATACTTTTTCCATTGGTTTCCCAGGATAGGGTTTCTAGACTGTAATTGCCAATATAATCTCATTTTTCATTCATACATGGAAGCTGTTTGAACAGAGAGGGAAACCATTTCCTAAAGTATGCACAGATCAACAAACTCACAAACCCAAAGGCCAACAAAAGGATTTCTCCTTTATCCTTCCTCTAATCTCAGTAGTTCTTTCTCTTGCTTGTGTTCCTTTCACCTTCTGGGCTTCAGTCTATCTCATGGGTTAATTTAAACTTAAAACTAAGCCATATGAACAATTCTCTCAGCTAGACATGCTAGAATGGATTTGGGCTCCACAAAAATGAAATTCAAGACGAAAAGAAATTTGGGCTTGGAACAAATTCAGAACAAAACAAATGCCTTGGGAAAAAAATGGGCAGGAAAGCAGACTGAGACATTGAGAATCACACACATCACATGGCTTTAAATATGAATTTTTCCCACTTCAGTGCTTTACTGGAAACAAGAAATACTATTAAGTCCTTGGTGGGTAGATCTATTACAGCTTCTACTGGCTTTTTAAAACATTTATAATTATAGATGTGTTTATTTGTATGAATTTTTATCTATTTTTTAAATTTTTCTATACTTTTTTGTTGTGTGTATGTGTTGATTTCTCTCTCCACAAACTCTCTCTTGAACTCACTGAAATACTTTCTCAGGTTTTTTTCCTACCACCTGGTTAAAAGGTATGCCATTTACAAGGTCTATACTGTTAACTTCTGTTATTTTTCCATTGAGAAAGAAAATAATACAAAAAACTCCACTCTTAAATGTGTAGCAGCCTTTTCACAACATTCTGAAAAATTAATATATTACCTATAGAGAGAGACTCACTGATTGCTGACCTTTTCTTCTGTTTTCACAGCTCCAGAGTCCAACAGCTTAAAAGTAGGCTGAAGTCTAACCAGGCTCAATAAGGCAAGAGGCTGAGTAGCCTATGGACTATTCCATTTAAACTGGTTTTAATTTTAATGTTTTTACTTATGGTAGTATTTCATAAAATAGTTCATCACATTAATTTTAATGAAAACAGCAGGGATTCTCACTAAAATATCAGTCTTAATCGCAATGCATCAGGAGATAAAATGCTCCTGCATTTTGGGACAGGGCTGCGATGCAAAGGTCCTGAGCACGTTGTCAGAGTCCCCTGTGGGGTGCCTCGTGGCTCAAAGGACCAAGAGACTGGGGACAACTCAGTTAACTCATGCAAGCGTAGACAACCAGCTACCTTAGACTTCCATAATGCATTTTCAAAGCAAAATGTTTAAGATCCAGGCTTGGACAACATCCTGTGGAAGCAGCACAAGATCAAAAACCCAGCAGCATGAACTGGAAAGCGGTGTTTCTTCCCAGTGTGCAGGAGAGCAGATGGTAATTCTGCACCTGGCACGGTCAAAAGGGCCATGAATATTGCATGGCAGGGGAAAATCGCTGTGCGTGCTCACTGCTGACTGCTGTGGGTGCTGACACAAACGTGAATAATCCCTGCACTACTTCACAAAATACAAGTGTCCATGCGGCAGCAAAATGTGACCAAGGTTAAGCACTCAGGAGCATTCCTTTCCCAGCAATGCTGGCATTTGTTCTCAGCTATCTGAAACCCATGGAGCCAGATTTACAGGAGTAAAAAACAAGAATCACAAAAAACACTTTGCAACAAAAATACAGCTTTATTTAATTTCAACATTTATATTATTTCTAAAGAAAATATGCTGTGTTATATTGGGCATCTCTTAAACCAGCAAGCACTTCAAGAAATGGCATATTCATGTTTGTATCTCTGGGGTTAATTATGCTAGTACATAAGATTATCTCCTGAAAGAATAATTGATTGTTATTATTGCCTTGCAACTAGCATACCGGAAGCAATTTTTTTTTAATTGGTGATTTAAATAAGACTGGTGTTGTGGATTCCTTCTCAATATCCAGGCTTCAAAATACAGCTTTTGCTCTTGATCCTAATTTGGGGCTGCAAAAGAAGGATTTTTGCATGAACACAATTTGTCAAAAATACAGATTAGTAAAATGCATAACACACATTGAGGTCACTTAGTTTTCCTAATTAATACAACCTGATGATCTGGCTAACAAATAGAATTCATAGTTTCACAGAAAAAAAGCCAACCCTAAAGATCTGTTCAGCCACCTCCCTTGTGCTCTAGCTGTGGGATGATGAGAGCTGGCAGACCAAATTTATCTTGTGAGAAGCTTGCCCGTCTTTGTAGCAGCCTGAGGCAAACTGCTTTTAGGACTTAAATTTTCACAGACATGTAACTGTTCAAATTTAAACTAAATCTCTCTCCCTGAAATTTAGACCCATTTCTTTTTCTCCTACTCTCATGAAAGATGGAAAAGTGACTAATATCCTTTTATAATAGTCCATTATGAAGAGACAGAAACTGCTTTGCCTCTACTCTGTCCTTATTTCTTATCTTCTGTGTGAAGACACTGAAGCCTTTACATCTTTTCTAAATCTCCCATTTGTTTCCCACATCCTATGCCACTGATTTTGCACTAATAGTGAAAAAAAGGAGTAATTATCTTCATCATATTGTAAACATTCCTTTCAACATCTCCCTGAACGCATCACCTCTTCTACTCAGGCTCAGTTTTGTCCTCCCCTATAATCCTCAGGTTCTCACCTGCAGTATTATTGTCATTCCTTTTCTGTCTGTACCCTCCATATTTCTTTGTATTTTTCTTCAAACAATTGTATCATATTTATTTCAAGCCATTCTTGAAATGTAAGTGAATATTTTTGAATTAAAATCCTGGCTTCCATGCTGCTTGCAAGTCCTCCCAAGTGAGCATTATCTGTAAATTGGGTAAGCCTATTGTGCATGACATTGAGAAAGTAATTAATGGCAAAGTTTTATAGTGCTAGAACTACAAGACAGAAGTCTGTGAGATGTTGTCCCACTTTGGCAGCAAATAACTCTTCTCAGAGTCCTGCTTTCCAATCAAGCACATATCTACCTTATATGAATTTAATTTAGTCCATATCTGCTTTGCTTGCTTATGGATATCGTGTGGGACTCTGGAAGATACACTGTATAAAACACATCCTTATATCTGTTTTGCTGTCACAGAAGGAAATGAGATCAACTCGATAGGATTTGTTTCTGACGTGTCCCTGTGCAAATAATCTTATCTTCTTACCATTCTCTAGATGCCTACAAATGTGTTGTTTAATACTTTGTTCCAGTGTCTTGGAAATGCTGTTAGGACTGAATTTTCTGTAACTCTATAGCATTTACTTTCCTCTCTTGCTTAGATAGAACATTGTGTTTGCCTTTCTCCAGTTTTGTGGGAACTTACTCATCCTGCTAATCACTAGTGTTTGAGAAATTGCTTAGGTTAAGTATTTTAAGGGCTCTTTCATTAGGCTGTTCCATCCTGAATACTCAAATTTACTGCAGTATTCCTTCAGATGTTATTTTCCATTTCTCTCCATGATACTACTTTCAAATTCTTAATAATAATTGAAGTAAACTTTCAGTCATAATAAATCTCTTTTTTGTGAAGACTGAAACAAGGAAAGAGCAAAAAAAGGCACTGAGCCTTTCAGCCTTTTCAGTATCACCTATTTGCTGACCTCTCTTACTAAGTATTACATTAAATCATCTCTCAAGCACAGTACATTGTTTGCAATGTGGTATTGTTTAACTCTAGCAAACAATTCATTTAATGGCACTATGTGGTTATGTGCTCAAATATAAAAAAAATTCATCTTATTTCCCTGACATCCTTTCACAATCTAATTCCAGACTATACCTCAATTTCTTCTAACTGTTTGATTGCATCCCACTTAAAATTAATTCTATTGTGACTTTATTCGGTCATGCTAAGAATCGGAATTATTCTACATTGGTAATTATTCATAGAAATTCATTCACTAAACATAGCCGTCTTATTATCCAAACACTGAATTTTGTACCTAAAGCATCCTATCATCTTTTTAAACAAAATGATAAAAATTTGATGAAGTGACACCAAAGTAGTTACATATTCAAATTGTGACTATAATCAAGTTAGAAAAAAATAGTAATACTCACCATCATATCTAAACAGAACCTCTTTCATTGGAAACCTGTAGAAAAATGAAAATAAAAGGTGAAAACAGAATGAAGAGGAGAATAAAAACTGCAATATATTATGCAGGAACAGTTGTAAAAACTGCTGGACAACTTCATACAGCACTTTTATTTCTAATTACTTGTTTGCTTCACTCTTAATTTACAACTCTGCTTACTGAACCAGGAATGATTTTTCATGCACTGACGTGCTTGAGGAAGTCTCCTGCACACAGCACATTTCAACAGACAAGCATCACCTTGACTAAGTACACATCAGAGGACATTTCACACTCATATTGGTTTTCCACTTTCCACTTCTTTTTTGAACCTCATGCTAGGAGGACAGAGCAAGTGGCCACCCTTGCATTCACAGGACATAGGTGTTGCTTTCCTCCACCTTAGCAAGGATTCTGCCACAGTCTCCTAGAATAGCCTGGCACCTAAACCGAGGAGGATAGACTACAGGATGGACCTGTAACTGTCTGGGACACTCGTCTAAAAAGATAGTATTCAACAGTTCAAAATCTCTGTTCCAGGTGGTATTTCAGAGCATGCTAGCGTGACATCTCCATCAGAGATCTGAAGAGCCTGTATGTCCAGGAAGTCTGTGGATGTTCCAAATTTGGAGGGGCGAGAGAGACCGATATGCCAAGGGTATGACTCCCATTCTGGAGGACTTTGCCAAACTGGTGGAATGGACTAACAGAAGATGCGTGAACAAAGGCAAATACAAAATCCTGCCTAGGGCAGGGGACAAGGAGGGATGTAGGAAGTGGACAACCCATGCAATGGCACAGGCCAGTGACTGACTGGCTGGGAAGCAGCTCTGCCGAGAAGGACATGAGGTCTAGCTGACACCACACTGAATGTCCATCAGTCCAGCCTTGTTGTGATGAAGGATAACCTCATATACACTTGCAGTAATTCCAGCATAGCCAGCAGGTTGAAAGAAGTTATTCCCCTCTGCTGGGCACTGGTGAGGCTGCATCTGGAACATAGTTTCCATTTCTGAGGCCTCACAATAAAAATAAGTTTTTTGCTTTGTCAAGCAAGCAGAGGAAACCAGTGGATAACTACCAGGATGGCTGCAAGTGTTTGTTGATTTCTGGGAAAATGTGTGACAGATGAGGGGTGGCTACAGACAGCACTTGTTTATCCTGAAGAATAGACTAAGGGGTATCTATTTTCCCTTTCCAGCCATTTAAGCAAGGTTTAATGACAGCTCATATTTGCATGATGAAAGAAAACAAGGCAGAAAGTGGGGAAATTTTAATTAGCCACAAGGAAAAATATTTTATATCATAAGAGTGGTCAAACACTATAGCTAATTTTAATCTGATTCTATGATTCTAATTACTTATGCATTACTTAAATATTGAATAATTTTAAAAAGCCTTCTTCAGCCTACAACTACGTTCTGACTACCTATTCAGGGCAAGTTCTTTTCCTCTAAAACTATTCCTCAGTACTCCTGCCATTCTTTGAAGGGGACCAATAACAACAGCTGTTTCTTAATGACAGGTAGAATTAGATTAAAACTGCAGTTTGAATCACATACTGATATTTCAATCTTTCTCTTTATCATTCTTATATTACTACCTCTTCAGACTTTTAAACGTAAACTTATAAAACAAATATATTCACAGTAATTCTTTTTATGTAATCACTCTACAAATAAAATTCTATAAATGTATGTAAGTCTTTTTCTTTGTTAAAGTATGGTGATCTAATATGCCCTTTTAAGTTAGTAGGCTATAACTGAAATTTTCTGCTTAAAACAAGGAGATATAATTGAAGCTGACCAAAAGTATTGCCCAAATACCTGTTGCAATATAAATTTCCTGTTGTACATATAAAATCTTTAAAAAATAAAAATTTTAAAGCATTGTTTAGATATAAAGTGAATAGAAAGTGTGTCTGCTGATATTTAAAGTTTTGATTTGAGAATTTAGAAGTGTGCATTGTTCGGACCTGCCTTTCTATTTATAAGTATCAGAAGGCTACAGCTTACTGTTCCCTTTCAGTGGCCCATTCAGTTTAGAGGTTAAAGAATTTGTTACAGCTAACACCTGAAAATCTTACTCCTTTAGCAAAAGCCGTAGTTATTCCTACTTTTAATGTTCATTTGCAGGGTCATTAAATTTCCAGCTAATTGAACTGTTACAAGGATATGGAGAGAGCTTCAGGTTGAAGTCCTTGGCTTGGTCAAAATAAACTAAGGGCGGTGAGACCACTACTCCAGAGAGGAACGGGCAGCAATGTTCTGCCATACCAGTCTACGCCAGCTCTCCACTGTCTGCGGAACAAGGCTGCAAACTTACGCAAGATTGAAAGCAAAAACTGAGTAGTACATCCGTGATGTGACACATGAAGAGCCCGTGTCTCTGTCTCCTAAGAAAGCACAAGGAACAACATGCCTTTTTCCCCAAAACATCTGGAAAGATCTGTCCCAGCACCAAATGGAAAAAGAAGGTGCTTGCATAAAGTTGACATTTGCATGGGAATGTTTCCAGTAGAGTTCCCTCTAGTTCCATTAGGTGTCTACCACATGCCTGTCCTTGCTTTGACAAGTTGGAATCTTCTTTACAAGTTGAAAAGGTATTGAGCAGTATGCAAGAGCTGAATCATTACAGAATAATTCAGGGTCCAGTGAGGAGGGCATTTAACTGGAAGAATATCTCTTTGCTGTGATAATGCCATTTAGGTTGGAGCTTTTGTTTAAAGTAAAACCCTTTACATAAATTCTTTAGTACAAGGACACTTTCATAAAATGGGTACATTTTCCTCTTATATGTAGAATCTATCAATGATTAATACTATTGTTGACTTCTGAGCAGGAACACTCCTTAAGTAAATAAAGACTAAGAGCAGTGTATAACAGAACTTTGGACCTTATTGATGTTTTCATAGAATTTCAAATTTCAAGAACTTTTGCTACTTTGCACAAAAGACAGTCAGTGAAATCCTGCTGCCACTGAAGTCAATAGAATCAGCTTTTTCTCAGGGGATCTTTTTATGAATGTTGACTTTAGAAATGGTATTGATTTCTCAAGTAAATACCACAGATCTTTCATGAATAACAAACAGATAAAACTGAGTGATTACTCAGCTGCAGCAAAAGATTACATGGACCTGAAGTAATTGTATTAGTAACTGTAATTAGTCATTTATTAGTAATGGTAATTGTAAACTTGGGATTTTGCAAATCATAGATGAATAAGGGCAATGAGTACATGCTTTTAGCCCCTGCACACAGTGGGTTTTTTCAGATTATACAGGTACATATGCCCCATGTCTAAAGGTTCTGACTCAGTAAAATTCTGAGAATAACACCATTCACACATCATAGCCTGGGCAAACACTAGCTTTACTTGAAAGGAAGATAGTAGGTATCAGAAATTATTGGCATAGTGCTTGGTTAAATTTCAAAGAATATCCTTCAGACTGCCTCCATTTAAAATGCACTGGTTGTAGAGGAAGATTTCACAAGGAGGAGAATGTCATTTATTTTCTTGCTTTCACAGGGAATTCACAGGTCTTACTTGGTGCATGCTGTTACAGAATGATGCTAAAATTACACAAAGAATAGAATGCTATTCTTCTGAATACAAAGGTAAGTTCTTTTATTATTATTATTATTATTTCCAGTGAATACTTTGCTTTGAGGAAGACAATATAAATTACTAAGGAGAAACTAGCAGCACATTCCCCTCATTTTCTCTCACTCCTTCCTAGAGGTCAAGGAGGTGTTTACATTTCACAGAGCATCTGCCCATCCATTTTTTTTTTTGGAATTGCACGAATCACACTGACTTTCTCATTCTGAGGGAGGAACATTGCAGGAGAAGTTAAGTATGAGCCTATATATAGATATATATATGCCCCTAGATAAAGAGGGCAGATAATAATTTAGATACTATAGGACATGATCTAAGGGTCTTATGATAGCAGTAAGAGTAATATTGGGCTTATGACTTGGCAGATTTTTTCCTAATCAGTCCATCAACCAAACTGATTAAAAAAAAGGCATTTTAAATTAGGTGGGGATTTGTGGGCTATGTAAACTCATAAGGTTTAAATTTGGTATAAACTGTTCCTAGAGTCAGGATAGGTTCCTAAATAACAAGGAACAATGCAGGTGCCTGAAAGATGTTGTGATTTCAAAAATCATCAACCAAGACCTACTTCAATTTTTTTAATGCGCTGGAAAGGGAGAGCATTACAACATACAATTCTGAAAACCCAACCACATAAAAGAGAAAATGGTGAAAATGTGTTTGTTTTTCAGAGACAGCTCAACAACAACTTATGTCTAAGAAGCCACTACCCTCAGGGCAGCTAAGAAGACTGTCCCAAATATCTTCAGCTGCTTCTAGTTTCTGTGTTGCTCTCCTGTCTGTCTCCAAGACAGCATAAATGTTGATCTCTTTCTGGGTACTAGTGCTGTGTACTTCCATTTCCAGCAATAGATCTCAAGGGAAACAGATGCCTTTGTTCAGCCCTTCTTGACTGAGAATGAGAAAAGGAGGTCATCTCTAGATCCATTTGTATCTTCTCTGCCACCCATTAAACATACAAAGAAATCGCTCAGTCTTCACGTGGCCAGCATGGTGTGCCCTGCTCACCTCCTCCTGCTAAAAATGAGATTAAAAGCTGGGGAAAATATTAGATCACTTGCTCCGTACAAGTGAGTTGAATAGTTCTATGAAGAATCTTTTCTTTGATTTGTAATAGAGAAAATAGTAAATGTGTCATCTCTTGATGTTGCTTCCCGAGCAGCTTGTGGTGAGCCTGACACAGTTCTTCCTGATATATCTACATGAGCTGGAGTCTACCTGCATAGTCATAGTTGCAAAATACACATTAGTGACAGACCCCAGGGAACCAGCACAAGTAGTCAGCTTGCTCAGCTGTAAAAAATGGTATCTGACACTTTTTTTGACTTTAAAGCTAATTATTTGACTCTAGCTAACATTATTATAAGTCACCCAATAAGACGTTAATCAAAGGAAATACAAAGTACTCATAACAGCACTTATAAATCTTCTTCTTTCCCATTAATTGTCTTTGGTCCTTATAAATGCAACCACAATTTCATCAGATATAGTTGTTCTACAGGTCATGGTACAAATTCTCCCACTGTTGCAGTACATTTAAGCTTTTTAATAAATTGGTTGATAGAAATTCTGTTCAAAGTGCTTGTTTAAAATATAAGAGAACTTTTAGAAGATAGTTTATATATATTTTACCTGCCTTGGAACAGGCCAAGTTGGCCTCTAACCAAAGGAGTTTTGCACTTTTGTTGTGTCTGACATTACTGTGTCAGTACAAGATCCTTCACTTTCTGAACTGATCTTAATAATGCATCAGTTAAATTACGTGTCTTGTCTCTTAGAGAATTCTCTTTGAAAATATCTGTCTTTCCATTAGATCTGCAAAATTCTCCCTCAATGTGCAAACTGTAAAGCAAAAGTATGAGAGACAAGGATCTAGCTGTTTGCTTCCCTCTGTAATTTTCAAATACAGGAAAATCATCTGCATCATCAGAGGCTGCAAATATATACACACACACTTATACAAATACACATATATAGATATATGTGTATATATACATATGTTTTAGAGTTCCTGGTGTATTGCAAATCTGTTTAATCTCGAAAACGATTTTATCGTCAGAACTATGTAGTCTCTCCCACTGCCTTCTAATGATGTACCATTACTTCAATAATATTTCAGAAACTTTACAGCTGGGAAAAAAACAACCTATCTGAGAAGATCTGCCAGGTATTCGTGGGCTAACTTCACTTTGTGAGGGCACTTTGGGTCTTTCTTTGAATAGTTCCACAGCAGACACTGTAACACCTGCTTTTGAGAGAATCAAGAAGTGGCTCCTGGGAGGCAGAGAAAAGGGGATTGATGGTGTAGAAACAAGCAGAAATGTCAAAGGCAAGGAACAAAGGAGGAGATTTGGAAGGCTGTGATGGAGATTCAAACAAAAAGAGATATGAAATAGCTCTAAGTCCCTGACACCCTGCACAGAGAGCCCAGGGATGCACATGAGAATAAGAGGCTATGGTCGTGCCTATATACTCCTGGTGCAGAACAGCAGCTTGTTAATCCACCCAACAAGTGAGATATCAACCTCTTTTCATTTTCACCTTTTTCCCCCTTTTTTTTGAGTGGAAACTGAGATAAACTGTGAGGATATATTGTAATGCTGTCAACAAACTCAGAATTCAGGCAAATCCTCTGCTTCCAAAATGCGAAGGGCTTGACCCCAAAACTCCCACAATATTTTTCAAAGCTAAAAGAAAGTTACTCATTTGGTAGAAATTATTGGCAAACATCCATTTCATTTATTTACATTATCATGTTGCTGCTTTTAGACAAATTAGAATCTAATTTTAGGATAATTAAAAAGAAACTGTTTATAAATATGTAATTATCATTCTTATCAGTATTTTTAAATATGTTAAAAAACTAGTGAAATAATTGTGAGCATGCACCTGGTAAAAGAGGTCTCAGTAGTAAAAAATTCATTCTTGTGTCATAAACTTACTCATACTGCTATTATTGGTAGTAAGTTATGCCTTCATAGGTGAACATTACACATATATATATATAGTCTAATATAGTTTTGAAAATGTCCTGTTATGAATGATGTTCTATGACATTCCAAAGCCAGAGTAAAGAGTGTGATAGTTAATTGAATTACATATGTTTATTTCAACATTGAGGCTAGAATTCAGTTTCATGCTCGTGACCTTGTTGGAAAAAGAGGACTTGCCAGTGCCAAATGAACATTTTTAATTTTCTATATGCTCTGTCTCAAGAGAAAATTGATAATGACAAATAGATTACTTCTGTTCTCACTGTCTAGGGTGGTAACCACTATGGTCCTAGAGTTTAGATATATAATGTAATAGGGAATTGGCCACTGAATTTAGACTTCAAGAAAATTTGTATCTTTCTTCAAACTCAAATAAAATTGGCACTGAATTTGGATACTGGGCAAACTTGAACTACATTTGATGTTTTCTTGACTGTCTTTTATGAAATTCTCAATAACTAATTATCCTAAGTGCTTCTGGTACCTGTTGTATTATCTGGTATTTAAAACAGAAGCTATATCAGCAACCGAAAATTTTGGAATGTGTTATTTAAATATGGCTGCATAATTTAACGAACAGCATAATTTAACCATTTGCACTTGCTAACATCCCAACAGCACATACCAGGAACCTGAAGCATAAATGTTAGTGTTATTTGAAATTCACATAAGCAACAGGCAGCAAAACAACTCTGGTTTTTTTCCTTCATTGATCATTAAGAACAAATAAAGTTTATGTAGTCTCTGCACTGGACAAAAGCAGGTTTGGAAGCTCAGCACATTTTTACTGATCAACTCTATAGGAGCTATGCAAATAAAACATAAAGCTAGCATGCAAATGCTTAAACCCATTAAATGTCAATTGATTACCTCCTTGGAGATGAGTGTCTCATTTTCTGGAATAGGCACCATGGGATGACTGGGCTGCCAAGACAAGATGTCACAGGTTGGAGAGAGCATAAAGTTAAAAACAGGAAAAAGAAATTCATTAGCAGTTCAATTTCTATATAAAATATCACTAAAATTTAAAATTAAAGCAAATACCCTCAGACATACAGAGGATATCAAGGCAATGAGATCTAATTTGTGTTCAACAGACTCTTACTACTCCTTGCCTGTATGAAAATCTATTTCAAGGTATGGCCTGGTTTCTGCTATATTATATTCTGATAATTAAAAGGGTGGGGAAGGAATAAATCCCTTTTGAATTTCAAAGAGGCATCTCAAGTAAAAATCACAGCAAGAGTACCTACTTTAAGATACATTTAGTATGAGATGATGCACATAAAGTTATTTAAAACTGCAACCATATTTCTGCCACTTTGAATACCTGTCTTCTCATATCTCCTCCAAAAGAGTTTCCCTTAGTCTGAAATTTCACAAACATAAATCATACAGACATTTCACTAAAAAATGCTGTGTAACAGTAATTAGTATGTGCAGAAAACTGTTTCCGATCTTGGTAACTTTCCAGTGTTTTGAATATTATTATCTTGCATCTGAGTAATGAAGTTTGATGGCTGTGACTCAAGTGAAGAACCGTACCAACTTCAATGAGATTTTAATTAGAATGCAGGTAAATAGATCAGCTGGAGCTTATAAAGGCAATATTAAGATCCTAAGCTTGTGACATTTTCTTACACAGTAACACAGAGACATCATCTTTAAAGAAAAGGTTCCTGAAAGTTTTAAGATTTGGGTATTTTAGAATTCTCCAAAAACAAGATTGAAAGAAGCCTGCTATTTTCAGTGTATCAAAGGCATTAATTTGTTTTGGCATTTAGATCAAATAGTAAATCAACAAATTATGGGTTGCTTTAAAATACTGCTCCTCTAAGAAAATTGATTTTTACACTGTGCTTTTTGAGAAGCAAAATTGATCTGCTAAACTGGCCCTGTACACAAAAAGATATACTGAAGTGGAATATACTCTAATTTTCTGCAATTACTGTATGGATGTGCTATGTATTTCTCTCTTCCTTTGTAAATTTGCCCTGATTCCTTTCCAGGGAGGAAGGAATCTACTTTAGCAACAACAGAAGCTTTGAACCATTTAACTTCTTTTTTCATTATTATTATTCCCAAAAATGAAAAGGCAAGGGAATAACTTTAGACAAGTTTATTTATTTATTCAATAGATTTTTACAAAGGAATAAATTTAGGCAAAAGAAGGATAAGGAAGGGGTAAGGTGCCTAGACTCTCTCAGTAGCAACATTCCTCCCTCTGACACTCATGTGGCTCCCAATGTCAATCAAGCAGCTGCCAAGGCATCCCCAGACCTCACGCCACCCCCTGCTGCAGCACACACAGGAGGTGTTTGATGGTCTACATGGGAGACAGAAATCCTGTTTCCAAACCCAACATCCCATGATTACCAAGGCTGGGCAATCCTTGACGATTCACAGGTACAAAGTTCATTGCCTCATCAGAGTGTGGCATGCCTGTATCCCAGCCAAAGTAAGACGGGTCAACCACAAAGAGAAGGAGGACATTATTGTTCATATTCTGTTCACTTTCTGACGTACAGCTAAGCCCTCTAAGAAGAATAGTCCACTGCTCACAAGAAAGAAAAGTTCCCTGGTCCAGCAATGATCTGAGAATGCAACAGCTCTTTTTCTCAAATTGCACAGAGAGCAAGTCAATGAAAAATGCACTTCTATTGTGTTATCTCATCTTGGCCTTTCTTGCCAGGTATTCATTGCCTGCCCTGTTAACCTGAAATGCCGAGTCATGATTCTGCCTTACCCTTTTTCTTGAATATGAGGTCTCAAGTCCCTCCTTGGACCTGACAAAAGTAATTACCTTTTTTTGTGCAAGAAATATATTTGCTTCCCTTATTTTGATAGCACCCTCTTTTCAAACTGAAGAGCCAAACTGTGTGACAGCCTCCATAGAGAGGGAAAATACTTCTATTTTCTGAACAGACACTTAATATTGATTATTTTGGAGAGGTTTAATTAAAAGAAGGTAAGGAATTCACTAATTAATAATGAAGAAAAAGTATTAGTTAACAATATACAGTTCTCTCTGTTTCCACAAGGCTTCTCTGACCTAAAACCCTTGAAGTTATCATAGAAGAGTCTATACACTCTACTAGTCAGGTGGGTCTAGACTTAAGGAAGTAATTTATAAAGAACTTTAAGTAGTTCTTTAGTGAATATGGAACACATAAGCCTAGTGCTGAACCCATTTTCTGCTGAAATAACACTTAGTCTTGCAGGCCCCTGAAAGGAAGGTGTTGGGGTGTTGGGTTCTTCCCGGGAATCATACAATTCTGCCTCTGCCAGCTGCAAAGGAAACAAATGCCTTGGCTGGGTGACTTCATCCTAAAGAACTGGAGGCTGATTATCTGTGTTATTTCCATCAAATGTCAGTGCAAACCAGAATGTGTCTGCCTTGCTGTAAAAAATGTCCCATACCTGTCCTGAGTTTAACCAAGAGGCTATAGAGTCTTATTCTTTTCTTCCTGATTTTTCCTTAAAAATATGATTTTTTGGATGTTCTTGAATGCACACCACACAGAGAACTTAAAAGTACCAGAATATGAAGTAGGCAGAATGAGGCTGGATTAACACTTTCTTGCTAGACATTGTGTGACTATCACCCCTCAGAGCCATATAGGAATGTGCTTGTGTCCACCAGATCTGAGGTGTAAATGCAACTAGGACTTCATACTTTTTATGGGTGTGTAGTCTCAGTAAGGCCTCATCAAATTTTGTCACTGATATTCTTTCATCTTCAGGTCAAAGCAGCTGGCAAGAAGCCCTGCCTCCTATGCAAATATGAAATGATTGTGTCTGTTGATGATGGGAGATGAATATTGTTTTATAATTTCTGCTCGTTTCCTTTGACAGTTACAAAATTCTGCGTTACTCTTACAAGGTTAATCAATAATATTTAACTTTTCCAGGCGTTATTCAGATTTCTCATAATGTGACATTTTTCTTTATTATTTCTAAGAACAGTAGAAGAGCAAACTAGACAATCTGCATTTGTGGCTGCAAAATCGTACTGAGGAGAACAGAGTATCTTTACAATATGTAAGTATTATCAGCATGTAACTTCAAAGAGAAATTATACACCTGCCCAAAATAACCTCTTACAGACTTAGACATGGCTTGGAAAGAGGTGCTTATATAATATCTTCATTAGACCTTTGCTCATTTAATTCTGTAATCAGCAAGACATATTTGCCCTTAAAAGGTCAGTTGATCTTTATTGTGCTATGAATCACAGCTGCCTTGAACTAATATAAAGCTTTCTGAATTGTTCTCAGTGTAAAACGTTTTTCATAAATCTAGGTCGCTTTCTAGAGGGTCTGTAACATTTGCTAATTGAGGCACCGGTTTAATACTGGAACCAGTGAGAGATAACATACATAAGAAATAAGAATATTTCAACTACAGTTACCAGAGAACATTCACATTTACACTACTCTGTCAAGTCTTTAATCACCTTTGAAAATAAATTAGGTACTCTAGACCCTTATTAAACATAGATACATGCCTTCACAATAGGAAAAAGGACTGATTTCTCAAAGACTAAAAACATTTATTTTAACACGCACAAAAAGCAAACATTTTTATAAAGCAGTTTTATGTCTCTCCACTCTATCTGAGTGATAATGAACGTAAAATACTCAGTACCAATAAATGGTAAAAAACCTGCAGCAGCAGAGCAAGGACTACTTTCAACTAAGGGGATAGAAAATAATATAATGTAAAGGGGCAATTTATGATTACAATGTCTCTAGTCTCTTTGAAATGACACTGTATAAAATCTATTTCAAAGATTCAGTTGTTAAGCACTGAATCCTTTTGCATCTTGTACCTCTGTGGAAAGGAAAAGTAAAGTAGAAATCGTGATCACTATACAGATTTACAATGTGCCTTCAGACTTACGCAGTAAAACATCCTGGCAGACTTGCAAATCCTTATCATACGCTACTGTAGCTGTGCATTTTTATTTTGAAAATTTCAAAACTCTTTCCAGGTACTGATAAACACCTGCAAAAAAGAAACAACTCTCATGCAAACATGGTTTCCTGACAGGTCCTTACCAGACACGGGCCTGGAGGACACCAGAGTGTGGGGAGACTGAGATTTGACTCTAAATAGAATGACTCATAGAACCATAGAAAGGTTTGGGTTGGAAGGGACCTTAAAAATCACCTAGTTCCAACGCCTTTGCCATGGGCAGAAACACCTAACACTAAACCAGCTTGCTCGAACCCCCATCCAACCCAGCCCTGAACACTTCCAGGGATGGGGCATCCACAGCTTCTCTGGGCAGCCCAACACTAGAGAACACCAGAGGCTAGAGGAGTTACAGGGCTTTACAGTAAGGATTCCTTATCTGTAAGTGGAGTGGGAGGAAGATGCATGCAAGCCCAGCAGTGCATCAATTTTCCTTGGGCTGCTTTTTCCCAGATCAAGTTTAACTTCAAGTGCAGGGCTAATCTGTGATGGATTTGACTGAGGATTTTCTGCCAAAATTATTTTTCAATGAAAAATACTAGCGACAAAAAAAATGAAGCTTTCTGCACAACATTTTGATTTCTCTTGCAAATTTTTGCTACTAATTTAGAAAACTAAAATGAAGTATTCAATTGCAAGAAAACCCATCTGTAACTAGAATATTGTGTTGTCTGTCTTGGATGTTACATTTTGGATCACCTCCATAAAATATTAAAACGCATGTCGCTATCCACTTAGTGGCAATCATGTTAAGAGCCTCTGTCTTCTGCTGTGGGCTAGTGAAGCACTGCAGTTCCTTGCAGGGCTGATTTCACTACTGGTGATTACGGGAGCTAGAGGCCAGCAAGGATTTCAGACCCATAACGAAGACTTGAGGCATGAGAACCACAACCTACACATCCATAGGGTAAGGCAGCAGAGACAAACGTCTTCTAATCACATGGATTAGAACTATCTGCTTTGAGTTAGTTCATGTAACCCAAAGGATTACATGAACTCCATATTGCTTTCTGGAGTATTTAAATGTTTTCAGAATTTAGTCTGTATTGGAAAGAAAATGTCATCGTTTCCAGCAACACCAGGATTTGAAATTTCCCTCAGAATACTGACTGTAAACTATTTATGGACTCATGGAAATTGAGTCATTGCTTAGAATTGATGATGCTTCCTGGCCCAAGGAAGGGGCTCATTTCTCACTGAATGAAAACATCCAAAGAACTCTAACTGCTTTCCAGGTGACACTGTGAAATGAACTGGATTTAATTTTCAGAGCTGACTTTCCCCCACATATTTTCTTGCCAGATTACCTGAAAAATTGAAAAAGCCGTTTTCTGAGCGAGCTTCCGATTCAAGAGAGATCTTTTACCTTACCTACTTTAAATCCAAACCAGAAACTTTGTATGAATCTTCAAGAGTGCGTATCTGTAATTGCCACCTATTATATAAAAATTTGCATTAAGATCATATTCTGCCCATAATATAACTACTAAAATTATAGCTGGTGTTTAACTGAGAAAAAGAGAAAGCTAGTTCACAACATCTCTTTCAGTCAGTAAATACTGACTTCTTGAATTCAAGCTCTGAGTACATCCTTGGAACTTGACCAGAACTAGCTATATTTTTATGTTTTTGTCTAACATCATTAAAATTGGAGTGAATTAAGACCATATTTCAGAGTATACATTATACAAATACTTGCAATAAAAGTTCAGCATACTCTAAACTGCCCTTTAAAATATAAAGTTTCCAAAGGTCTATCAGCTAACTGTTTACTTTTTCTTGATACCTGAGTAGTGTTTTTTAAAATCTAAAAAAGCAGTGGGAAATTGCATAGAAACATCTGTGTTCCATGAGGCCTAAGATATAAATTTCTATGTAGATCTGGGTGTTTTGAGATAGTTTCCATCAATTATGATTTTCTTTTTTCCTTCAAGTCTTGCTTTTTCACTATATTCAGTAAAAAGCGTAGAAGTATAATTTTTGTTTCTCATACAGGTTTCACGCATGCCAAATCTTGTTTTTCTTCACTCATTTACGTATTTCTGCTAATGCTGTTAAAAACAGCCTTTACCTCTGGGTTGCTTCTGTTCTCAGAAGCAAGTTGCTAGCTAGGGCCAGAATTTCTATTATATTCGGGAGTGTTTATTGTATTAAAAATGTCTGACTGAAATCCACTATGCAGAAGACTAGATGCCATCACCCCTGAAAACCAGATGTAAGGATGAATTCGAATTTTTATAATGTAAAGACTTATTTGGTGCTTAAGACTGGTTTAATCTGTCCCAGCAGAGACAGCCTGTACAAAGGAAAAGGCAGAAAGAAACAGAAGTGGCTGTAACTATGTTCCAAGAGGAAACTTGAACACTCCTGGGTGCGTTCACTGGGAAGCACGTTTTGGTTTCTAAGCACAGAAAGTGCCTTCTGGGGCTTGATCCCATTGCATTGTGCACGTGTTTTCTAAATGAACAGAAGCACAAAGAGAAGTGCCAGGGTCCTACCATCAACAGCTTCTCCTACTGGAAATAGGACAGAAAGGTTATCAAACTTGTCTAACTACCCAGGCCAAAAGCAAAGACACAGTAATCAATTCTTTTTTTTTCTTTGGAAGAGCTGTCTCCAGAGAAATGGGTAGCAGAATTCATTCCAGGTGGTGCCAGACTTAGGACACCTCCACGTTAAGTGCATGTTCCTGGGTCTCCTGTTGAGCCTAAGATACCTTCAAGCTCTGTTGCTAATTCAATGGCTTTGAAGAAAGCAATTGATTATGTTCAGAAAATTATGATCTTTCTAAAAAGTAATTCAAGAGAAATGCCTTTCTTTACAGATGAGCTGAGCAGGACATTTTCTACACACATTTTCTGAAGGCATTATCAAACTAAGTCAAAAGTGATAGAAATGTCATCTAAATATGATATCATTAAAATAAATCATTAATCTCAATAAATGCCATAAACTTATATACAAAGAAGGCACAGCAATACTAAGCATTAATATTTTCCCAACGGGGAGGTCCAATTTGTAGCACAGCACTAATGAACCGACTTGTTTATCTCTGATATCTTTTTCTACACCAAAGCAATTTTTCTGGATCACAGATAGTGGATTGATCAACCACAATACACCTACACAAGTGCAACATTTAAATATCAAAGTTCAAAAGAGAGAAAGAAACTGTCTTCTAGAAAATAAAGGCTGCTGGGATGATGTCTGGGAGAAAAGTGCTTTTCCATGGCAACCCTGAAAGGCTGCTGTATTCACAGAATGTCAATTCCCACTATGCTACTATTAATCAAATACAAACTCCAATGAGTAGGAGATTGGATGATGAAGTAAACACCACTGATTTCATTTAAAAAATAATAAAGATTCCCTTTAAATATTCTGCTTACCTCTGAGCCTAGAGACCTGCAAGTGATCATGAAAAGTCAACACTTTCAGCTTGACTACATTTAGTGATTTCAAGAAAATTCCATTTAGACCCAGGAAAAAAATTAAATTGGCTTGAGCACAAAGTTGGACATTAAAGAGAACTTGTCCTCTGCTACTGTTATAAATAATGCCTGACCAGACAGAAACGGTAATTTTTAAACATTTCTCACACCTCTTGCAAAAAGGCAGTTCCCTCCAATCCATTTTCAAAGGCTGTGCTGCTAAATAATTAACAAACAGGGAGATTTTCACAGGGGTATTCATAAATCGTGTATTCAGCCCTTGCTGACAGAAAGAACAGGCAGTTTGAAAGTCACTAGGGACTAGTGAAAGTCCCTCTCACTAAAGCTGAGGGAGATACACTCACTCATTTCTTGCCTCTTTGGTTGGGCAAGTCATTCCTTTCTCCTTCAAAATGACAGCTGGTTTTCTAAAATCTAGTGCTCTCTGCCCCGACAGATATTTACCTCGACTGTGCCTCCTGTAAATCATAGACTCTTAGAACAGCACAGATTGGACGGGTCCAGCCTTTTTTGGGAAAGAGAGCCTAGGTGAGGTTACCTAGCATCCTGTCCAAACACATCTCAAAAACCACCTGTGGTGGGGACTCTACCACATCCCTAGGGAGGTTGTTCCAGTGGTTGGTCCCTCTCACTATAAAAAAAAATCCTTTGTATAACAAGATGAAAGCTCTCCTACTGCTAGTTGAACCTATTGTCCCTTGTCTTCTCCATGTGGTTCCATGTGAAGAGAAAGCCTCTGTCCTCTCTATAACTTTAAGTACTGGGGTCTTGTGAGAGGTCCTCCCTGAGCATTCTCTTCTCCAGGAAGAAAAGACCTAACTCCTTCAGTCTTTCCTCATAGGACAGGTTCTCTTTCTCAGCCCTTTGATCATATTTGTGGCCCTTCTTTGGACTCTCACCAGTCTGCTGCATCTTTATTGAAATGTGGAGACCAGAACTGGACACAGTATCCCAGGTGTAGGGTTGTGCTCTTCCATCCTACACAGTTCTCCCTTAAAGGCTGGCGGGATTCCCCATCAGAAGCATGCTTTGGGGTAAACCACAGACATAAACATTTCCTCAGGCTCTCCATCACTGCAATACCTGTATATAATTCCTTTTTCCTGAGTTGTTTTGTTGCAATCCAAAGGAAAAGGAGATTTTTTAATAATAAAACTTTTAACCCATATAATTATTCAAGTCTAAGGAGTTTAAATAAGAGCAGTAGCACCTGGTAGCTGGGCAAGAGTGCGGAAGGAGAGGACAAGAGAGATAACAAGGAAAGTAGGCACAGAATCAGCTCACTTAAATGGGCAACATTTTTATTTCAGAAGCAGCCTCTGCACAGATGTGAGGAGAGAGACACGATACCTTGGTTCCCACTGCCTCCTCCTATCAAAGCTTAAAATCACATTGTGAAATTATTTGGGACACAGGTTATGGATTTCATCAATTTGAACAGTTATAATCCACAAAAATTGCCAGGTCTATCTTTCAGCTTCATCTGTGTAATTTCATCATCTATAGAGATTCAGGTACTTCAAAAAAACCAATCTGGCACCAAGTCAAGCCTGCCTAAACAACACCACAGTGCCCTTTCAATAAGTATTTCAGATCAAGACAGCTGATATTATCTTAGACCCCGAGGCAACAAATAAAACTACTTAGGACCTGGTTTTAGGACCTCACCATATCCAGTCTCCCCAGTAAAAGACACAAAAGATCATTCTGGTTGTTTCCATTTCCTATTTCTGAGGGAACACTTGTTTAAGGTAATTTTTTAACAAAAGTGCAGGTGGAGAATAACTTCATTCGCTGTGACCTCCTGCCCCTTTTCGATACTGTATTTGTAACATATTAAGAATGGTTATAATAATTTATACCAGCAGGTTTTGCCCTCTAGTGGAAGATGAAGCAAAACACAACAAATAATTAGAAACATAACATTCATAGATTGACCTTGTGGACACTGACCACGTGTTTACTGGGTGGCTGGAGAGACAGCAAGTGAGCCACTGCATATTATTCCTTCTCCTAAGGGATGAGAAGTGGAGAAGGGAAAGTCCAGGTAATTTACAGAGAAAATAGTCCAGGTTTAGTCGAGAACAGAAAGAAATTCCCGTGCTGTCAAGATGTTGTTTACAGAATGGGTCTAACTCTTTGAAATTTCAACACCTTTTACTGTGTCTGCTGTGATATGTTTTCTGCTACTGCAAGTATTTATGACAATAAATTAAATAATTTCGTTTTAAAAACATTAATACCTCCAACTTTAGTTGGGCGGTACAGGAAATAAACAGGCAAGTATTGTTAGGAATTTTATCAGCATATGCTGATTCAAATGCTAAATATTGATCATGCAAACAAAATCAGTCTTCCTTTGGTTATCAAAGAACATTAATATTATAGACCAAAAGAGAAGCATTAAAAAATTCTAACTGACGAATATTTGCTTTTGGGGTGAAAAAACCTCTGTTTGTATTAAAATAGTCCAGTACTGCCATCTGATTATTCTGTTTCCCAAAGAACAGCTGACATGATTTACCAAAAAATTACACTATCTTAGTTATCTTCAGACACCTTTTTCCTGACTTATTCACTTTTCTATTCAAATTTCTGCGTTTTTAGCATTTTTTTCATTAGCAACAGCAAATACCCATTTCCATGATTAAAAAAATGGCTTTAGTGGTCATATGAACCATTTGTTTGTTCATGTGAATGTCTTCAACAAACCAGGAAACTTGTCAAAAATATTTGATTGCAAAATTTTTCTGCCTAAGTAAACATGGCAGCCCAGTTCAGTAAAAATTTAAACAGAAATTTTGTTCTGTTTAAACCAGTCTCTCAGATGTGAAAAGGTGCTTTTGCTCAGGATGTCTCAAAGACAGAATGGAATGTTGATATTAGTTTGATTTCTAGTTCTAGTTCACCCTCATAAGTGGGTAAAATGGCAAATTCTATAAATCCCACAGGATGGAGGGGCCGATATCAAACACTATTGACATTGCTTATTAACATAAATAATGCTTCTAGTATGGGGACAGAAAGGCATTTCCAGGTATTTCTTCAGAGTCTGACAGCTGATCAACATGTATTCTTTGCAGAGATGATACATTTTTCCAAAGCAGTCCTGAGTCCCCATCAAGTGTGCCTGAAACAAGGGACATGTATTTCACCCTGGTACTTCCCGTGAAGAGGAAACCATGACATAGCCTAAGCAACAGCACTTAATGCCTATGTTTTAACCTCTTGCACCCCAAACAAAGTACGCTGTACATCTCAGAGTGGGATAATCTCTCCTGGCAACAAGATTTGATCATTTGCAGCCAGATTCTACGTTAGAAAAAGAGGACATGGAAGGGATGTATCCGAGAGGTTCCAAAGAGCATCTTTTATGAACTTCCACAGTTGATGCAGGGGATCTCTTGAGGTACTACCTTCTCCCAGCTGCTCTTCAAAAAGACTTCAGTTAAGGCATAGGACAAAATTTTCACTTTACAAAGCTCATTATCCAGCCCTGTTACCCACACACCTTGGACTACAGAGATTTTTGTTCAACTTCCGTAATTCTGCTTCAAAGAAGACAAAAAATGTCAGCAATAACGTCATTCACTTTGTACTGGCAAGAGATACTGCTCATCAGGATGACAGATAGAGCCACGGGAAAAGTCTGTATTTCTCTCAGGTTAGCCTCCCTTCACTCAATCACCAATAAAAAAAAAAAATCCCCACTACTTTAGTGTGGGTAAGTGTTAAAACTAATCTGAGCATGAGGGATGAAATAGATTATTCATTCTTTAGAGAAGAAATAGTTTGAATGAAGAGCGCTGGGAGCCTGTCCTATCTGGTCTAGAGGAAGAAAGACCCAACACAGCTGTGTCAAGGAAAAGAAAAGCTGTAATACCTCCAGGGAAGTTGGACACACAGGCTAATCTGAGATGCATCTCCCATAGCACTTGCCAGCACTGAATCCGAATGACTCAGCTGAATTCTGCCTAAATTAGAAAGATAACAGCCTACAGAGCTCTTGAATCACACTACACTTGATGCTCACCTTATTGTACAAAGAGTTATGTCTGTAAGGGCTATAAGGATTCTCACGAATATCACACATGACGGAAGAGAAGCGGCTGAAAGGTCCAGGGTTTGGACAGTCAGTGAGGGAGATGGATGGAGGACACAAAGGGGACTTAGTTGCAGGGATCAGTTTAGTTGGATACAGAGGGTGTAGGAGAGCAATCTTCTATGAAAAAAAAGGAAAAGTAAACAGAAACAGATTAATGGGTGCAAAAAAAAGTTTGGGCAGAAAGCAAAGTGTTTGTCTTGCACCTTTTTATGTTTCATAGGTCTCGGTGGTTAACCAGGAAATGTACTCAACTTTCATGCCAATGCAATTGATCTACACTAAGCATTTTCATCAGCATGAAAGTGCTCCCACAAAACCTGCAGTAGATGTCCCATTAAACCAGTTCTACTTTGTCTGTGTGCAGTGCATCTCCCTCCTGCAGCTCAACTGGTGCTCAAGTGACAGAAAAGGAAATCCCTGAAGGATCCTGTGCTCGGATAAAATGGTCATGTTGAGGGGATTTCATGAGGCAGTGGGCTGGGAACAAAACCAATATAAAAACAGTATCTGAGAGGTACAAAAGAAGGCTGTATCTGTGTATGAGCAGGAGCACTCCAGGGTTTTTAACACGACTCCAACAAGACTTTTGAGATACTTAAGAGTTAAATCAGTGAAGGTGCATACACAATATTTTTTGCTGCTCTAAGTTGTCAGTAGCTAACAGTGTTTCTGGTTAAGAACACCCAATACATATGCTCTTTTTGCCCCTAAAGGATAAAATCCTTTTTTAAAAGAGACTTTCAAAAGATTTGGGATAGAGTCAAGGAGGTATACCCAGGTTTTGGCACACATCTTGCACTTAGATTTTGTCAAGACTGTTGACACAATACATCCTGGATTCTCACCCAGTTGGCTGGCTGTCTAGACCAGAAACTCCCCTGTGCTATGCCTTTGAGCTCAAGAACCAGAAAATTTGTGACAAGAGCTGTGATTAGTTCCAGCAGAAGCTAATGCATCACCCACCAAAAGAGTGAGCGTGAGCAAACAGCAGATCAGAGCCCAGCAGTGGTGCAGCCACTTCACACCTGCCTTGCCTCCTGCCGTGCCTCTTCAAAGGCTCCAGTCCTGCTTCTGTTAATGATAAACCTGGCAAACTGGTCACACCAAGTGTAGCTAATATCTCTTTAGTTCACCCTTATCTTTCTTCTTCCCTTGCCCAAAGTAATTTCTTTTTGAAATGACAAAGGGGTCTGTGAACATTCTTGCTAATAAATATTTGCAAGCACATGAATTCTCTAACATTTGTTATGAGTCATTTCATATAATTACATAACAAAATGCTTAATCTTCCTCCAAAAAAGATTTTGTTTCCTCAGTTTCAAATTAAAATCTTCATAAAGCTGTCATGTCAGCACTGCTCAGGAGTTATATCCACTTTCAGTGTATTTCATGGTTCTTTTTTGAAGGAAGTGGAACATACTTACAAAATTCCTGCAATGCTACTGAAATGTACTAAGAGGAAAAAAATTCTTTCTCATGATGGGAAAAATACAATCTCCAGTAAAGACGTCTAAAAATGTGGGAAGCTTAATACTGTTGAATTGGAACCCCAGAAATATTACATTCTGTCTATAAAAAGTGTTTGAAGGGTGGATATCCATGAGGTAACAGTAATACTAGTTGTATAGGCCCTTAGGGGGAAAAAAAAAGGTAGCAGCATATGTTAATGTAAAAAAAAAAGAGCCAAAATAAAATGGGATTTTTCCTTGGTTTATAAATTTTATTGGTTCATGAGTGTAAATCTATATACACTGTACCCAGAACACAGATGAAGAAAGTTATCTGTGAGCTGAACTACATCCTTTCCAGATGATCTTTACTAATTTAGATATTTTTTTCTCTATTAATTACTTTGGATTATCTGCATGAGATCATCTACCTGTTAAAGGAAAAATGACTATTTATTTTTAAGGGAAATGGACTTTTCCCCATAGCGACATTTCTTAATGAAATGAAAAGCAAACAAGCTACTCTCTGGTGTGCAGAAAACACAGTGTGTTCAACAGAGGGATGTGAAGCTGAAGGTCAGCACTTAACAGCTGGCTGCATCATTATGTCTCAAACCGAATGTCACCCACATAGTCACCAGTGCTCAGTGTCACACTGAGAGGTTTGGCAGGGCAGAGAGTTACTGCAGAGGTCTAAGAAAAATCGAAAGAGATAAATTAATAAAGCTGATGCCATCTGGAATCTCATCTACACTCTACTCTCCTTGAAGATGCAGTCTGAAAGGGTCTGTCCTTTCAAGATGGGCTACGTGAAGGAGAGGCAGCAACGTTACCTAGAGAGGTTGTTGTTGGCAACGGAATTAGAAAGAAAGGAAAAGAAAACTCAGAGAGAGGGACAGAATAGAAACGGAGCTGAACCTCCCAGCATGACCAGGAAAATCTTCAAAGAAAAACAGAGAAAATCGGTAAAAGTATAAGCACTTTTGCCCACAGCCACAGTCAGTGCCTGCTAAGTTCTCATCTGAGGACTAGTGGATTAGCACCGGCTCTTCCACAGGGAGCAGAATGCCTAGCTCCCAGTCTCCTAGTTTTAATTTCCAGCTCTTATATCCCATGAAAGCAGTAAATTTACCTGATTTGGGGGGAATATTGATAGGAACAATTCTCCCTCTTTGGAAGTCAGCCACCGTGCAGCCAACAATGCTTTTACTGAGAGCAGCTGAAGGGAGAGAATGAGTCTTTAGTTTTTACAGGATAAAAAACCCATGGTTAGAGACAACCAGCACAATTTTCAAGCTGTTGTCTTGGCACCAAGCCCAGTTCCACAGTCAGTGCTGCAGCCCTCCTACAGGCACTAAAACCCCTCAGGAAAATTTCACAGATGCTGTTAAGATTGTGAACATTCTCACTTGGGCATCCATGTCTCCTCCACCCACAAGGGATATAATATCAGCACCATGAACCTACCCTGGGAGGCAGGAGTTGAAATTAAGAGCATATGCTGTCTTGCCCATCACTTTAATGTTTTCCCTAGATCCGCATAATATTGTACTATTAATTGTTCCATGAGACCGCCAGTAGAACCATATAGCCATTTCTCAACAAAGAAAACCAGTTACTGTCAAGTGAATACATCTGAATACAAGTCAGAGTATTACCTTTTTCAGAACAAAGATGTCTTAAAAGAAATCTTCTAAAATAACAAGTATTTTACAGCAACTTGTAATATTACAGAGCTTAGGACAAAAATACCATTTTATCAGTACTATGAAGCGTACAACATAATTTGTTTAAATAAAGGAAGCAAAACTGAACCTATTAATTGTGAAATTAACTTTTCCATCTATTAAAGACAGTGCAGTATTTCTTTTGTTCCTTTTAATGTGTAGCTTTTATATAAAATAATTTTGCCTTTTGTTGTAACAACAACATTGGACTTATTATGCTGTCAGTGTTTCAGTAATATGTGCCAAAAGTAATTTATAAAGTGTAAGTCGGTTGGTTTCCACAGTTAGCTTCAAATGTCATAATTCTTAAAGCTCTGACAATAACCCCAGGTTTGTACTTGCCTGAAAAGATGAAGTTTGGGGATTACATAATTCTTTCATCAGTAAAACTATAGCCAGCACAATCAGTGTCCAGCCCTGATGAAAGGGAGGTCTGAGCTGCCCCTGCCTTTGCTTGAAGGCTCTGCTGAGGCGGCCTAGGGCAGGAGCTCTCTAGCAACAGCTCCAGGTAACTCTTCTGCTCTTTCATCCCAGGCAAATGGCAGCACAGTACCTTGGCATCAGGTTTTCACTAAGTTAAAGCATGAATAACTCACTATCAACTCACCTGTAGTCACTGAACTCAAATTTTCACCGTCAACCTCAAAAGTTCGAAGTCAAATTGTAAATCACTATTTTTTTTTTTCTTGTAATTTATATAAACTCTACAGTCTATAAAAACCTGATGCCACCTGTATGTGTTGCTGGAACCCACTCATACCACAGTTATTCTCCTCTGTAGTGCTGCAGTACTCTTGAGAAATTATTGGATTTTTCTACATCAAATCAGAGCTATGGAGAGGAATGGAAAGAGCTAAAATTAAAATCTTAATTAAATTCTGTTTTAAAAGAAAGAAGAGAGGAGTGTCATTGCTAAAATCTCTAATGTGACTAGGGAGGCATAGGAGTAAGAGAAATTCAATTAGTAAGGTATTTTATTCACATTGTGTCTGACTATTGGTTTCATTCTACTTCCCTCCAGATGGAAGATTCAGAACATACTGGATAGGTTAATAACAAACTCCTACAGGGGCATTCAGATTATGCATCATATTTAAGGTTTATTTCCCAGTAATGCACACAAACACAAATGCAATGGAAAAGGCTGTCACAGCCATTTATCTGGATTTGCTCTGAGATAGTGCCTCAAACATGTCAGCAAAGTTCAAGATGTGTTTTCGCAAAGTGATCCTATGGTTTCGTGCAGAGGGAGAAGATAGCCCCTTTGCTGCCCCACGGGCTGCCCATTAATGCCCGTCACATGCAGTAGAACTGTGCCCTCAATCTGTGGAGGGACATGGATATAGACCTGGGAGAGGTATGGACCTGGGGGAGCTATGCACTGGAAGTGACACAGAAACACACTGGGGCTCCTCTGCAGTCTCCCTCAGACAGGAAAGCGTGAACCTTGCCCAGTCCTTGCTGTCTTTTCTCTTAGGAGAGGATTCAGGTCTGGGCCCCAGATGAAGGAAGCACTTTCTAGTAGACATGATCTAGACATCTCTTTGACAGAGAAGCACAGGATTTCAACCCTCTCTTTTACAATGTTTCTTACAGATGTCATAAAAAGGTCCTCTCCTCAACATACTGGTTTTCACATTACCAGAAAAAAAATGGCCCTCTAGAAAGCCCAGCTGCTCATATCAGCTTGAAGACTTTGTTTTAGGAGCCAGGTGCCACTTGGGGACTCATCTAACTTTGCAAAGAAAAGAAGAGACCAGGACGAAATAAGGATCTATGTTTATTCCTTCATCTTTAAGGAAACTAGCAGAGGCTACCAAATCCTTCAGAGTGAGAGCTACTCACCTGCTCAGTATTTTGATCACTGATTTCTTCAAGGTACTTTTTAAAAGGATTGGGTTGATAGGGCTCGTCCTTTTGCTGTGCACTCTTTCCTTTCACCAGCACGGGACGAATGACACCAGGTTTTGTCTTGACCCATAGCACACCCAGGAGAAAAGAGATGGAAGAAGAATAACATAAAATACTTTACAATTTACAGAATATTTGTTAGACAAGTCAATGCCAGTGGGGCTGTACTGACTATATTTTTTAAAATTTTATTAATGGCATATTTCACCACCAAAATTATTCAGGTGTCATGCTGCCTGGGATACTTCCAATACAGATGGTGGACAAAAGTGGCAAAAGTTGCTTTTAGGCACAGGACTTCATCATTGGCATGTGTTTATTACTGACAAAAAATAGCTACCGAGCTGTCAGACCATGGTTTGTGTGCTTTTCCCGGCTGGTTTTTTTTTCTGGCTGTTCAGCTGCAGCTTGATAAGTTCAAGTCACACTTTATGCACAGCCACACATCTGCTTTCACACTGGGGTCCTCAAAAGAGTAACTGTGAAACAAGGAAGGACAACCCGTGATGCTGTTAACTTACACCCATGTTAGGAAAAATCTTTCTGGGGAATAATACCAGTGATTGCATGCTGGATTTTATAGAGTCATAGAGTCACTGGATCACATAGATTGGAAAAGACCCTTACAATCATTGAGTCCAACCATAAACCTAATACTGCCAAGTTCACGACTAAACCATGTACCTGAGCACTCCATCTACACATCTTTTAAATACCTGCAGAATATTATGTCCAATGAGTGGAAATTTTAAGACAGAATAGCAAAAGTGGAGACATACTATCGATTTCAGGTACTATCAATGATACAAATGTAGAATAGAATTCTTTAGATTGGAAAAGGCCTCTAAGATAATCAAGTCCCACCATTGACCTACCACTGCCAAGTCCACCAGTAAATTATATCACTAAGAGCCACATCTACACATCTTTTAAATACCTCCATGGATGGTGATTCAACCACTTCCCTGGGCAGCCTGAAGAAATTTTTCTTAATGTTCAGTATAAACCTTCCCTGACACAACTTGAACCCATTTCCTCTTGTCCTGTCACTACCTCACTACAACCTCCTTTCAGGTACTTGTGGGGAGTGATAAGGTCTCCCCTGACCTTCCTTTTCTCCTGGCTAAACAACCCCAGCTCTCTTAGCCCCTTCACCAGCTCCACTGCCTTTCTCTGTACTCACTCCAGCCCCTCAATGTCTTTCCTGTAGTGAGGGGCCCTGAAACGGACACAGCAGTGGCCATGATGCAACTGGCCTTCTTGGCCACCTGGGCATACACTGGTTCATGTTCAGCTGCTGCTGACCAGCACCCCCAGGTCCTTTCCCACTGGGCAGCTTTCCAGCCACTCCTTCCCCAGCCTGCAGCTCTGCCGGGGGTTGTTGTGACCCAAGTGCAGGACCCAGCACTTGACTTTGTTGAACCTCATACAATTGGCCTCAGCCCACCAATCCAGCCTGCACAGATCCCTCTGCAGAGAACATTCCTACCCAGAAGATCAACACTCAACTTGCAAACCGGCTGAGGGTGCATTAAATCCTCTCATACAGATCATCAGTAAAGATACTAAGCAGAACGGGCTTCAATACTGAGCTTTGGGGAACACACCCCTTGTGACCAGCCACCAGCCGGATTTAGCTCCATTCACCACCACTCTCTGAGCCTGGCCATCCAGCCAGTTTTTCACTCCAGCTCCCTCTGAGGTTCCTCTGGCTTGGGAAGCCCCTCTGTGCATGGGACTGGAGCACGCCACTGCCAATCATGCCAGCACCACAGCCATTCACCTCAGTGGCAGAGTGACAGTATCTTTAAGTGTTCAGCTGGAAAAATACAATTTTAGAGAAACTAATCAGCATGGATATGTGATACCCATCATTTCAGACAAATTGGATTATTTGATCAAGAAAAAATTCCTTGGTTAGCAAGCAGTCAACCAAAAAATTTGACTATTAACTTCTCAGTTTGGTATATCTGTGATTTTTTTTTTAATTCTTATAGTAAAATCTGACAAGATGGATTGTGGCATAAACTGTAAATGGAGGCTAAGGGGTAACTTTAAAATAGACTTGTTCAGTGAGCCATAAAAAAAGGAAGAAAAAGTATACTTTCTCACTGGAATTTTAGTAGTCAAGTGTTCAGAGGCCTGTGATTGAATTTAAACTTTTAAATTAGTCAGTTGTATTCTCCTCTTGTTACAACTAACCCATAGAAAATGAGTGGTCTCTGTCACAATTTACATAGGTAACAACAAGACTGCTGCTGAGCTCCTTCTGTGGTTGCAGCACAGAGGGGCAGCTTGCCCAGCTGGGTCAGAGGAATAGGTTTTGTCACAGCTCCCCATCCTCAGTATCCAGCTGGGTATAAAAATGCAGAGAAGAGACTTGAATCACTATTTGATTTATTTATAAAATAAATATGTATACTTAATAATGCCATGCTGTCTGTTTATGAGAGCGATACACTTCAGCAGCCAGTCTGGAAAAAAGAGAAGCTTACTATGAAAGTGTCCTAGGTTACACTATAGATGTATTTAAGTGTTCTATTACCACCAGCTGTGGGCCATTAGCTGTTATCCCCTGCTAATGACCCACCCCTGATAACAGACAATGGGCCATCAAGAAACTCCCACATGACTCATGGACTTACTTACCTCATCCTATTGTGAGATGCTCCACCCAGGAGGGAGGAGCCAAGCATTCCCACCTGGATATAATCTGCCCTCAGAACTGCATAAGGGAGCCCTGTCTACTGGGTTACCAGAGGACAAAACCTACCACTGGACCTTCAGCTGGAGACCTTCCATAGGCTCATTGCTTCAACTGAACTACTTCATTTGGACTGCTCCCACCACCCTAACAGGGTGCCAGGTTGTATCTGACTTTGTCAGTGCTTTTCCTGATATTATTTCACTTGTTTCTAATTTTATTTTCCTATTAATTTAAATCCTGACTTGTGATCTCCCACTGGTTTGTTTTCAAACCAACACAGAAAGTAATCTTAAAATGATGCAGCTAAGATTACTGGATGTAGTGTGTAAAATGAGTCATAGATCACCTTAAAACAAGATCTGCACGCATCCAGCAAGCACATGGCAAGAGGGGTCTCCATTGGAGGGGAGGGTGCAGAGGGTGTTTTGTGCTCTGCTTCTGCCCTGGGAAAGGACAGAGCAGAGCCCAGGGTCTGAGGTGAAGGCAGCAGAGGCAGGTAGGAGTACAACACACCTGGGAAGAGCAAGGCCCAGGGAGCAAAATATCTTCCCTTAGATTTGTGTTTTATCCTCTCCCTCCTCTCCACAGATTGGGGCCCTTTCATTTGTCTCATCAAATAAGAAAAATATTCAACTGAAAGCAAAAAATCAGCTGTGAACCGATACTACTTTTTTTTAAAGAGTAGTAACTGTCAAGCTGCATCAAAAACATTTTCATTACAAAGATCAACTTTTTGAAAGATGCAGTGCTCATTTAATGAATTTGTAGTTCATGAATATATCTTTTTAGAATTCACCAAAAAATACTTATTTTTCTATCAACATTTCTGAGAAGCATACGTAACTTTCATCTGTTTGGCTTTCAACAGAAAGGTAAATATAAATCTAAAAACAAAGGTACAGTTGTTATCAAGTCATCATTATGCAGACAAAGGACCTGTGGCCTTCTAGCACTCCTCCACGCTATGTAACCATGCAATTAAAAGCCCATTGTGGTACCTGAAATCATCAAGGACAAGCTATTCTCCTTTTGTAAGAGACCTCTTTCAAAAGCCTGCTGTAGAAATGCTTTTAAGGAAGCATTTTCTAAACATCATGTACTCAAGTGCTGACTGAGTCATATGTTTATGTCTGACTCTGCTAACAGAGTGACAGATATCAGCCAGCTACCAGAATTCTAAACACTTTATTAGCACTCTGACAAGCTATATAAAATCTCTGATCCAAAACTAAGAACTTGAACTCTTTCTTTGATGGCAGATGTCACAGCTGACATGCTGAGAAACAATCTATGTTTTGCTGAGGAAACTGTTGGTCTTCCTACAACAACATCAAAAAATGGTAAAGGCTGTTATGGTAGCACTGGACTGCCATTGTATGTGTACAGAACTTTCAGCAAATTACACAGGGCCAAGGCACAAGTTCCAGAGCTGACCCATAATCAGTGATACTGACCCAGTGCCAGGGTGTTCTCTAGCATGGTTTTGGCCCAGGTCAGCAAGTGCCCAATTAGAAATAAGCTATAGGCTGGGCCAGGGTGCCTCTCTATAGGCTGTATGGACACGGCCACCCTCCTTCAGGAACAGAAGGTATTTCACATGAAAATAAGCCTTGCATGATATCTGTCTGAAAAGTCAGAAGACTGAACATTGGCAGATGTATGGGCATGTTCACCTCTAATTTTCTCCCCTGTTATTATGACACTGGTTGCCCCTGAGATCTTGCTGAAACTGGTGGGTCAGGTTCCAGTTGCAACCCCATTCGATCAGTGACAGAACACGGGGGATTTGCTTGTAACTGAACGAGAGTAGGTTTAGGTTAGGTATTAGGAAGAAATTCTTTACTGTGAGAGTGGTGAGGCACTGGAACAGGTTGCCCAGAGAAGTTGTGGATGCCCCAACCCTGGTCAGGTTGGCTGGATCCCTGAGCAATGTGGTCTAGTGAAATGTGCCCCCATCCACAGCAGCAGCATTGGAACCAGTCACAAACAGAGTTCCTCAGAGATCTGCTTGGGAATCTGGGCTTTGAATTATGGATGCAGATCAGCTAGAAAAGAGTGTCTGGTAAGGTGACAAAGTTTGCTGGTAATACTGATTAGGGGAGTAAAAATAAAATATCAGTGCAAAGAGTTACAGAGAGATCTTACAATACCGAGTGAATGAATGATAAAAGGCAGGTGAAACATAACTGAATTCAGCATTGATACATTTCACAGAAAAAAATTTAACTACATCCTAAATTTGCTCATGCACCAATGAACTAATCAGCTGAGAAACGAACTCTCACTACTCAGGAAATATATCTTGGCTTTATTGTGTACAGTTCTGTGCAAACACTGGCTTGCTGCTCAACACAAGTTAGAAGAACTAAATAAAGTACTATAAATTGTTAAGAAAGGAATAGAAGGAGCAATAAAGGACCCTATCACATCCTTGTGTAAATTGAAAGTTCTATATTCAGAGCTATACAAGAGCAGTTTATGGTTTTAGTCTCCCAATCTCAAAAACAAAACTCTGAAAAATATATAGAAAAGGGCAAGAAAGATCATCAGTGATATGTGACAGTATCCATACTTTTCAAAGAGTGACCAAGCAATTTTTAATTTTCTCCATGAAACAGAGACGACTGGTAGTGTATTATTCTTAATACCTAGAAAATAACTGATGTTACTTAGAAAGTGAAGAAAAATTATTTGCTCTCAGAATGAGAACTGAGGTCAAGTCATAGGTTTAAAACAAAGAAATAAAGTACTATGCATAATTAATAAAGTACTACGCATTTGCACCATGCATAATTAAAAAGTAAAGCCTATTGATAGAGAATGTTATAAAGACCAAAATATAACAAAATTCAAAAAGTGACCGGAAAAAATCATTAAAGAAGACATGGTCAGATTGTTAGGCAGAAGAAATTGATTGAGGAAGTCCATAAGATTCCATTAGTTGAAATACAGGGGGAAAAATTTTCATCCACATCTCCTTTTTTCCCTAAGCATTCATTAGTGGTCACTGTCACTTGGGCAGGCTCCATGATTTTTCTTCTGACTCTTCTTCAGGAAGTTTGGCTCCAACAAGATGAAATTGTGATCAGAGCTAAAATGAACGTCTGATATATAATCTCGCTTTCTGACTTGATCTTACCCTTACTTTTCACTAGTTAAAGCAGCTTTGATGTAAAACAGAGTGTAAGAAGAAAATAGATGCTAGAGTCTCCTTGCATTTAAACAAAACTGTAGAAGTGGAATATTAAAAGATTCCAAGAACCAGCAGCAGACTCTACGGCTGTCATACACCTCAAGATTCAGCATGACCCTGTAGTTTGGCATTTGGCCCATGGGTTTACAGGATTTATAGCTACTTAAACAGGTGTGTATTCAGCACAGAAGAAAAGCAATGCAGCTCTGTAGAAGCAATGCAGCTTTGTAAAAAGATAATGACAGCAGTTTTTTTCAAAGGACTAAGAAAGCAAATAATAATTAATAAATTTTTGTGCTTGTGCAAATTTTGAAAACCAGTGTATCACAGCTGTGCTATACGTACCAGCTGACTCTCAGTTACTATAGGCACCGATTTGTAAAGGTTGGCCTGCAAAAAGATGAATATATACAGTATTATATGCAATATCTTTGTGATTATAATGATGACAGAAAAAAATGCAGGTACAGCACTAGGCTTAGCTTAGCTACAGAAGCTTTTCCCACAGATGCAGTGATATGACAGAATATAAAACATTCTCATTTCCGGTTTATTTCTAGATATAATCAAATACCTGTTAAGATTCTAGGGATTCTTTTTTCCGAGTGCAACAAAATTTCCCTCTTTCATCTTGATCTAATCTTGAAATTTAAATCTTATTTTTCTGAGCCTGCCATTGTCTGTTAATTTGCAGCATCAATGTTATTAACATTATGAATAGTACTGGGTTGACTACCTTCTCAATCTTTTTTAACTTTGCAGGAGGAGAACTAGAACAATCCTACTTAAGCATACATGTCAATAATATGGACATTCATTTTTCCAGTTAATCATGAGAAATTCCTATCTAGAGAATCATTATATTATTATTAAAAATCAGTGGTATCATCCCTAAAGCCAAAAGAGATGCATTATTATTCAGTGATGAATGGGATCATATCAAAGACAGTTTTAAAAGTTGTTGAATTACAACTGTACTACTTAGTTGTCAGCAGGTGTAAACTGAAGTTAGTTTTCTTATTTTTATACACTCCCTTGCTATTTGTACAATCACTTACATCCTTAAAAGGTTCTGAAGTGCATGAGAAGATAAAAGGTAGCTGAGGCCAAGCTAAATCTATAACATTTTAATTGTTAAATGGCAGGCTCTTTCAGCATACTTGTACAATCTACTACTCTATATAACCTATTGAAGTAATTAGCAATATTACCATGTGTGCATACATATACCTTTATATGTGGTAGCTATAAATAATACTTTAGCATTACTCATAAACAATTTCATCTCCTCTTTTAACCAAAAATGCCCTCAAAGCAACATTTTGACAAGCATCCCAATACTAGATATCGTAAATACAAAAAGAAGACAACTCTATGGGAAACCACTTCTGTGTGCCCTTTCCCTAAGGGCCAGAGGACAAACCACCTCCTGGATTATTAACTGGGGCAGAAATAGCCTTTTTATATCCTACTAAGGAAGCAGAGCAAGAAAGGGGAAAAGAGCTGTGATGCACCTATGCTGTTAGAGATGACAGATACATGCCTCAGGAGACTGCTGCAGAGTACAGCAATGGCAGAGCACAGGAGAGCCTGGGCCCATCAAGTTCAGGTACCACAGTCCAGCCTGAAGGCCCCAATCTGTCTCCTGACACACAAAAAATGCAACACACTTGTAGAATTTATTGGTAAGATTAGCCTACCAATAATCCTCTCTGTTATTCCCAAACATATTTTTAAATATTGATTTGTTTCATTCATCTAGAAAGTTCTGTTGCAGACTGAAAAAAAAGTGTTTGTAAGGGTGATTTTCCATGCTAGCAAAGAGAAACTGACTGTATCCCTAGGCATCCCTAAGCTGGATACCTGAATTTATGGTATATGTTAGCCCCAGTTTTGGGAGCTGGAGATCTGCACTGGAGTGTTACTAAATACACTCTGTTCTCAAATTCTACCTCTGAAGTACACTCTTTTATTTCATTAAAAATCTCTCTTCTGATATTCTTCCTAATTAGTATGAGCCATCACAATCTGTCGGGCAAAAATCACAGTATGCAATAAAATATGCATACTGCCACATTCAGGAAGCAAAATGGAATTGATCAGCCAAGCATTGTGCTGGCATAAAACTGGGAGACCTCTATTGGTTTGCCAGCACTGCTTTGATTTGAGGTTCAATAGAAATGCTGAACGATGAATAGTAAGCTGAGATTTCTCACCACATGACTAGATGACTTGCAATTAAAATGTGGAACCTGCAGTAACTGTGTATGCTAGACAGAATTAAAATGTTTATTGAGTTTAATGTTTCAATAATTGGACAAATGACTCAATATAGATATTTTCACCATATGTTGGAATGTGTGTGTATGTGACAAAACAGCTTCTATTTATCTAAACTGTGGGTTTTCAGCCAAGCTCCGTACTTTGGAAAGAAAAATTTGGATCAACCCCAAATTCTGAAGGATAAGCAAGAACTAAAGGACTTCTACCAAAGCAAGTCCCCTACAGTGCAGGCTGAGTCCAAAGAAATGCACCCTTCAGCACCCATAACAAACAGTGTTTACCAAACAGCTGAACTCTTACCCCCTGCTTGAAGGAAACAACAACAAAGTGTGTGAGGAAATTAATTTTAACATCATATTCATACAGGTAAAATTAACAAGAGACACAGCAGTGAAGAGACTCCAGCCATGGTGGATTTACTACAGTGGGAAGACACCTCAAGTCTCAAATGCCAGCACTGTTATATACGTGCTTGTCTATGTTAGTCAACACCTGATGTCACAAGTACATGCTTGTTCAGACTCACCCAGTATTATTTAGGAGCAGAAAAAGTAAGCATTTCTGCATGCAAGATATAGAGCAATTGTAAAAGTACTTACATATCTGGTTTCACGCCCAGCTGCTCTCTGCAGTGTTGTTGACATCTTGTAAAAAAAAAAAAATAGATATATGATCAGTGTATTGAGTTACTCTGAACAGCAACTCCAAGAGATTTTCAACATTCTGAGAATTTATTAATTGCTCAAATTTGGGAAAACTTAAGTTTTCCAGAAAGATTCACACCATATATGAGACTAAGGCATATTTAAGTTTTTCTTGTATATTTACTGTAGCAAATGCTACTTAATTTTACTGCTCAAAAACATTGATCCTGCTCTATGGAGGATGACATTTAATATGAGAACTTGCATAATAAAATGCTTATTATTAGATAGCCATAGGTATTGTTGCCCCATGAAATTTCATTTTCATTTGCTCACAAAATACCCTAAAATACTACCTCTTCATGCTCTCATTTGCAAGAACTTGCTTTAATTTGACTAATCCATATCAATTCTAAGACATTTACTTATCAGCTCTTTTTCTTTTCATGTCTATGACCTTCTTTTACCATCTGTTAAGTACTTTTTGACCTCATTCTGAGATCCTCACCACTTTTAGATTCGTCCCTATGCTACATCCTGTTAAGCTCATCTTTTGCCCCCCTTTATTTGATTTCATGACTTCTAAAAGACACCTTCAATTCTCAGTTGCCCAAGGAAATGGTTTTTGGATACTATAACTCAGCTTAGCAGCAGCATTTTAACCACTCCAGATT
This sequence comes from Gymnorhina tibicen, assembly GCA_013399875.1. Taxonomy (NCBI): domain Eukaryota; kingdom Metazoa; phylum Chordata; class Aves; order Passeriformes; family Artamidae; genus Gymnorhina; species Gymnorhina tibicen. Next base: position 488,842 of record VXAZ01010335.1, on the reverse strand, counting down.
CTTCAGGCATTGGAAAACACTCTCAATAGCAGCGTCTGCCCATCCTTCAGCTGCTATCACATTTCTGTCTTTGAGACTCTTGGAGTCTAATTCACTGCTGCATCCTGATTGACAGAAGTAATTTCCATTTCAAAAACGAAAATTAAATTTGAATCGTATATTCAATATAGCCACTCAGAAATGCTGGACCTGTGCCCTATTCTTGTATGGTGGACTGGACATTCAGCAGGATATTTTGAATGGATTAACTTTTTGATGTGTTCATCTGCCAGAAATTCCTTTCCTCCCATTTTAGTTGGATTTCTGCCATTTTCACTTTCTGGTAGCTACCACGAGCAACCTAAATTTACCTGGAGCAAACTGAACACAGGACCTTCTTCCCTTGGTTACCATCCTTCTGAACTCAGAAGGCACATCAGTATAACTTAATGAAAACAGAAGTTTAGAAATAGAAAATTAACCCTGCTTCTCACTACATATTTTGTAGTTATCCAGGAGAAAGAGATGTTGCAGACATCCTCCTTCTGGGAGTGGTGAGACTTAAAATGAAATCAAAACCTCAGAGCAAGTCTAATTATTAATTTAATACTGTCATTATTTGAAAATAAATAATGAATTTGAAAAAAACACTATAATCTTAAAGATGCTTCCAGCCATTGAAGCTAGAAACATTGGTTGCTTTGTAGTAAGGACACATGGATGGGATGAAATCTGGGAGAAAGCCAGAGACCCTGCCATAAGGCAGGCAAGGTATGAGAGATTTTTAGCCTCTGAAGCCTTAATAAACTGTTTCTCTTTCATAATATATCTCCTTCTGCCTTCAGGAAAGCATCCTGCAGCAAAGATTGCATGGACTCCAGGGCTACAGTTCTGTCCTTCCATGCTTTTTTAACCTCCAGACACTTCTGCTGTTGCATTTCTCCGCGGAAGCTTTGTTTTGTCATTGGTTTTACTGTTGCAGCAGTCTCTACTGCCTACTGATTTTTCCTGCCTTGATATCTACCTGAAAAGAGCCTTGCTGTGGAAGTGGGCTTGTTCACCTACCTTGCCAACATCTGACTCCGTGCTCATCTGCAGAAAACTTGGAGAAGACTCACACCGGCACTGAAAAATTATTTTCAACAGAGAATTGACATATTAATGACAAAAGACAAAAGGAAAGGAAGAGAATAAGTCTATTCCATGTACTGAGGGGTTACCATAGTCAACGGGTCCTGCAGGACTTGATCAATGACAGCACACAGCTCTTCTGTTTGTTGTCTGAGCTGGGCAGGGGAGCACATCTGAAAAGGGAGGATGGATCACTCAGTTAACCTTTGCTTTTTGCTTTCAAATATAGACCTGAAAGATAAATAACATCACTACCTCTGAATGAGTGTCCAAAGCAGTGCCTTCAGTCACACCAGCACGCTTGGTCGGCTCTTCTAATGCCTGCAATTCAAGAGGTATTGGTGTGATACCAAGTTGAAAATTTTAAAAACCAAGCAAACATACGCCTTTTGCAACACTCTGTTTCCAAAGGTGGCACTTTCTCTTTCACCATGGAAAGATGGAAAAAGAAATTACAGGCCTAGTGATGTCCTTCAGGTTACCAACACCTGATTCAGAATGTAGATATGGGTTTACAGAGAGGAGAGTATTCAAGCAGGGTGAATCATCTCCACTTTTGAAAATCAGAAACTACCAGTTCACATTGTCTTCTCCTTCAACAATGCCCCCTCCTTCACAGAAAATGTGACACAGTGAGTGTGCACTGTGTCACAGAGGTGTGGGGAGCTGCCTGCCATCAGAGCGCCACCCGCTGTGAGCAGGTGGACAAGGCAGGGACCCAAATACACAGGAGGCCCTTTCTTTTCCTTCAGTAGATGTTTTCTGTTAAAACTGTCTCCTGTTTAAAAAGGATGGTGATTTCACCTTGCAACAAAAATAGTATTTGACATTCTTGGGTTTTAGCCTGAAATCAGAAATGTACAAAGTAAAATATGCTCTATACTCTATTTGTGATCTCACACTAGCAGATATGCAATCTCTCCAAAACAAAACACAAGCTTCTTGTGTTTGGCTATACAGTTTGCTTTCCTATGCCAGTACTTGGAGCATGTTTGACAACAGTGGAAATCAGTTTGCCAATCCCTTCACTTTATAAGGGTCACAAAACACCCTCAAAAGCCAAAATCCACTGCTCAGTTCCCTTTTCATCTTCATCCAGCATCTGTGAAGCACATTCTCCCTGCCATCATCCATTTTTGCTTTGAAGTGATTTTCAAATAGACACCGTGCTGAGACCAGAAATTACTCGGGAAGCCTGCTGATGTGTCTGCTGAAGTTGGACTACAGGTAAGGGAACTGCAGGGTTTGTGGAGTTTTTTTGTTTAACACATTATGTTTTTGTAAGGTTTCATTCTGTCAATTTTTTTTAAAACGTGTAAGAGAAAAAAAGAGCATTCCAGTAAAGCCCTTTTTCATGCATGTGGGAATGGATTGGTTCCAGTGAGGTGGGTATGAGGGCTGCCAAATACAGGAGCCATATGTGCAGCTGTTAAGGAAATGTCAGAACCTTTTAAAAATAAAAAAGAAAAGAAGCATACTTATTTCTGAGTTTTACTTTGCTGAGTACATTTGATTTCTTTCCTTGTCCAGCTACTGGCAGCGTACATCTATGTACACCTAAGTGAAAGGTTAATGACAATTTACTTTTAATATTATCCTAATACCATCCACAAATGATCTTGCAAAAAAGCACATTTATGGAACACCATGTCTTCTACTAAAATTAAAAGTAGTTGCTTTCCAAACATTTCTTCCTTCTTCTCCATCACTTGACAAATGTATTGGCCTTAGAGTAGTTGTAGTTCAAAAGGTAAAAAGTAAAAGTGATTCACTTTAATATACAGAAATTAATGTAATCCTATCCCAACACAGGCCATGAAAAGATAAATAGTCTTTCTCATCTCTGCAGTCTCATCATTCTTACCCAGCTAGAGTTTCAAAAAGACAAACAGACAGTGCTGTTGAAGAGGAGGGCTCAGCTAAGGAGAGCTCAGCACTGCACTCAAGTACAGTGGCCCTGGTTCAACTTCAGTCAAGATTGCATCCTTCTGGTAAACTTAAAATGAAGCAATAAAATTAAGTTAAAGAGTCATTTCAGTACCTATTAGGGTCAGGATTGACAAAGCAGGCTGTTGTAGAGGGATGATGAGTTTGAATGTGAGTTAGGAAAAAGGAAAACTTTTAATCAATCATGGGTTTGGAATGGGGAAATATACCAGCTTCTCAAAGCCCCCAAGAAACCAGTAAGATAATAAACATAATAAAGGAATTGTTAAGAAAAAAACTACATGTTTCTGTTTCATAGTCACTTCACCAGAATAGTGGGTGAACACAATCAAGGGTAATAAACAACTACCCTGAAGATTTGGGGGAATCTTTCTAGAGGAATTACAGCTGCATCCAAAAGTCTCTGTTCAGAACGAAGACTGGCTAATTTAAGAATCCACCCGTTTCAGTATAAACTGAGTTCCCAAATATCTTTCCATTTTGGAGCCTGCAGTGACTAAGGAATTCAGGTGAGCACAGCACCTGAAGTCTGTGTCCTCCACAGTCCCTCTGAGATACAACCATCATGCAGGAGCTGTTGTAGTCCCCGAGCCACCAGCTGGGATGGCTGGGGAACCAGGGGGCTCAGCAGCTCAGTGGTGGGTGAATTCAGAGATCTAACACCACCCACAAGACAGCTGGCCAGGATCCCCTCACCTGGTCTTGTGACCTGTGTGAGGAGGGTCCCCCTGGTTGGTCAGCAGCCAGACAGTCACTCTAACCTTGGGTCACACCACATTGGCCCTCAGCTGTTGTCCCTCCCCTGTCTGTGTCCCTTGATAAAGAACTTGGCGGGCGGAGCCCGCTCTCTTGCTACCTGGCCAGCCTGCGTGCCGGTCAGAATAAACATCGGATTCCTCGCAAGAGCCATCTCTGGACTCTTTACTTCTGATACCGCTCGAGCTAGCAAGCTCTGTGTGGGCTTGGCCGCGTGCCTCCATCGCACGGTGAGGGAGAAGCTGTATGCGAGGTGCTGAGCACCGCCAGGAGTTCCTGAGCCAGGAATTCTTAGGGAAAAGCAACAGTTTCCTCCACCAGCCAGGCCACACAGCGACAAGGAGCCACACTAGAAAAAGCCGCAGTGTTCTCCCTTTCTGTACCTTTGGGAAGAGAAAACGTTAATCTTCAAACCAATTAATCTAATTTCATTCACTCTTTCACCTTTTTAATTCTTCTTTTTTTCTTTCCCTTATTTTTCATTTTTTCTTTTTTGAACAGCTGAGTCCTCCAAAGAAAGAGAAGAAACAGGAAACTATACTCTCTATAACTATCCCTATCACGTCTACAAAGATAAATGGTTCTGTTTAATCTGTTGTCAGCTTTTCAAAACACATCTCAATTTTTTTTCCAGCATGCCTTCTCTTTTATTTTCACATTTCCACATAGAGAAAAAATTGAGATAAAAATGTACAACCACTTTTTTTCAAAATTACTGGTGTTATCATGCAAAAATGTTATGATTAATTTAAAACAGTATTGCTATCTACATGCTGCTGATTAGCACTATCAATATTATTCAAGATTCTCTTCCAATGCTGATGGTCTAACAATATTAGAAATGGAATATTCTTATTTAGTCATTCAAATTTTTGATTATATATGAAATAACAGTGTACCACAATTTAAAAGAAGATTGTAATTTAGATAATGAAAATGTAAAGCAATTTATATGAAATAACCAGCTGCTGAATCACTAATTTTTTCTTTAAAAAGGGCAACTTTGGGGTTGTGATGCATTTGTGTCATTGACATCACTGATAACTACAACCCTTCCCTCCTCTTTCTTCCTTTTTGATTGCTAAAACGTTATCAGAGCTGAAAGGATACTGGTAAATGATCCAAACACAATCTCCAGTATTTTGTTAGAAGATTGAAATGTCTTGACTACATACAGGAAATATAAAACATTATTTCATCGACCAATGGATCGCATTAATAGAAAGAGAAAAAAAGAATTTTGTGACCTAGATCTGACACAGCTTTCTTCTTCCTGTATTGTGAAAGCTCTGGACTGAGCATATTTTTCCCATCACTGTCTTTTCCTAAGCCCTCAGCACATGCAAAAAAAATCCCCCTGTAGAATGGAACTTCACATACCATTAATTCCTTTAACTTATTTCTTGAAGATTCTGGGGAATTATACTGAAAATTTTACTGAAATTCTACTCACTATTTTCTGTCTTATACAATAATGAATACTGAAAACTGCAAGGCCCATGAAAAAAATGAGGGCGTTCATAGGCTGCTCCTACATTGGCACATTTGATTATTATTACGAACAAGATCTTTTATGTATTCCTACAACTACACAAATTATTGCCTTTCTTTCTTACCATGAGGTATTTATCTCCAGCCTTGAGAAACACTTTGATGTGAACACATAATGTGGATGCAAGAAACTCACCTAGTAAGTGCACATTAGAAGTATTTGGGGGAAATTTAAATCTATTTTTATCAACAAAGTCTTGTCAGAAATGCTTTCCAGGTCCAGAAAGTTCTGACATGCCTGATAATAGCCAGTTGTCCAGCAGTTAGGTCAATCAACTGAGAGTGAGAAAAACTGGCTTCCAGGTTCCTGCTGTATGATTTCTGCATTTGCCATGATCAGTTCCTATAGCAATGGATTTTTGATAATACAGTAAGTGAGAGTTTCCTAAAGGCAAGAACTTAAAGCCAGGTCTTCAGTGTAGCTGAATGCTGCCATATTTCCTCAGCTGCATTTCTTCCTTTTCCTTAAGAAAAACCAAAAAACAACCAAACTCAAAACCCAACATGCCCTCTTTTTCCTTCTGCATGCAGAGGAAAATACCTTTTTCTTTTTTTTTCTTCCACAAGGAGAATATGCTGCACTGCCTATAGTCTCTTTTTGTAGGTAATGGGATGCAATTACCAGGTCTTTGGAGTTTTTCAAGAAGTATAGCAAAACATGGAAATACTGTTTTACTTCTTCTACATTTATTTAGAATTGAAATTACTGTTGTCTGCTTGTAGTTAGTTGATAAATGCAGTCCAGATGAGTCAACATTTGCACCTCTTCCACCCATAGCCAGTTACACCTAGTGTTTTTCAGAAGACTTGGTAAGTGTGGGATAAGCCTCAGCTGTGAAGCAGGTGTGTTTCATGACACATTCTATCACCCTGAGTTGTAACACGTGTGCCACACTTCATCCCCAGCTCAGGCTGAAGGAAGTCTGAGTAGAATATTTGCAGCACCAAGTCTGTATGCCCATGTTTCCTTCCCATCAAAATGATGTTCAAATAAGGGAAATTCACCCCGATCAGCATGTAGAACGGATGTGTAGCTCGACAAATACAGCAAACCCAGATTTCCCTGCATAGACCTTGCTGTAGACCAAAGACCACTGAAGTGCTAAGAGAAGACTTTTCTGGTTTGTAAATCCAAGGTCTACAACAGTTTTTGGGTTCCATCTCAAATTTTACATAATCCTGAAGATGAAGTTGGATCTGTTTTAAGAGACTGACTACTTCGAAGGCCCTTGAAAGAAAGAGGGAGCTCATAAGCTGCTTCTGCATTGGCACATTTGGTTATTATTACACACATACAAGGTCCTTTATCACTCTACAAGTGCACAAATTACTGCCTTTCTTTCTTAACGTAGGGTATTTAAAATCATGAATTTTTCTGTAGCTCCTGGAAATAAACTCTTCATTTATCCATTTTGACTGAAAGACATTGTAGTAGATATTTGATAGATACAACCTCTAAATAATAGAAACATTGATTTTTAAATAATACCCAATTCAGAATGGAATTTTGAATTAGACTGTGATCACATCCATATAATTGTAGAACCTACACAAGAATGAGTGTCTGCAGAAGGGTGACTCACTGTCTCAGCATTAATAAGGCCAGAAGGAATGACAGTGCTCACCTAGTCTGACTTCTTTAAACCACAGGACTACATGGAATGAGGAGCCAGAAAAATGTCCTATCTTGATTTTTCAATTCTTGTGATAAAGAGCCTATTTCAGTCTTCAGCAGTTTTTTCTAATGGTTAATTATTTCTTTCTGTCAAATTTTTGCCTTATGCCTATATTAAACTTGTTAAGCTTCCTCTTCCAGGCAGTGGATCCTATCATCAGCTGGGCTGGAGACCTCAGTATCACAGTCTGTGGATCTGCCTCACAGCTCTGAATTCGTGTAGCTGTGATGGCACTGCTGACTCACCCTGGTTATCATCAACTCATTATTAGCACTTCTGCCATCCTTGCTCAGGCACTGTGGAGCTGTACCCTTGCTGATGAGGCCATTGTCCTGCCATCCTTGCTGCCATCTCAGCTCCTGACACACCTTTCCTGTGGAGCAAGAGCCTGACCATGCTGAGGGTAAGTCCCTTAAAAACAAGTTTTGGTCTTCTGGCTGTGAAGGAATTTACAGCCCAATCTTCCAAGAGCTATCCTGGATAGGGCTTTTTCTGAGCAGAGAACAGATGACATGAGAAACATCAGGTTCATACAAACTCAAACAGCTGGGAAGTTTGCCAGTGAGGAGATTTGATGAGGTTAAGCCTCTTCTGGGTTACTCAGAGTATATGCATATATAGTCTATCAGCCTTTTCTTCTCTACGAATGGGCACATACTTGAACAATTCTCTTTGAGTAAGAGTACTGGAGGATAAGAACATGTTCTAGAAAAAACATTAAGATGATGACAGCCTAATGGTTTCATAAGCAGAAGCTGAAAAATACCAGTTTAATTAAAGCATCTACACAAACATAAAAGAACACTTGAGAAAGAAAGACACCAGGAGACAATTTAGAGGCAGACAAATTATTGCACCTTACATGGCACAAGTGTCGCAGTATTCTGCCATGGGATCTAATTAATGCTGCAGATGAATTGTTACTAAGATCACCCACAACACAATTCTGACTAATTTTATTTCTCATGACCACTTTAAGTAATATAATTACTCACACAGTAGGAAAGAGTTGACTTCTGACAATGTGCATTTCTAATTTAATCACATAGCAAACACTTTTTTAGCATCTTAGGCTAAAAAATGTATCCTAAAAAAATGTTGTATTTCTAATCACATAACCATTATTTTAATGTTAATAAAACATCACTTTTACAGTTAAAATCTTATTGTCTTAAATCTCTCTCTTTTTAATGCTGTGCATAAAATGCTTTGCATAAAATGGGAAAAACATAATTACTGTCATTGAGCTAGAATGTATCATGAGTTCCCCACCCAACAATTTTGAGGAGAATACTTGGATATTAAGGCTTGGTACAACGGGGCCCAAGTGTGCCATGTGACTATTTAATGCTTTCCCGTGAGAGTCATACTCTAAACTCTTATCAGCTAACACAACCGGACTAGTTTAGGAGCACTACAATTAGCTGTTGCTGCAGATCAATAGGAGATTGTTATCCACAATTCCCAAGATGGGAGAAAGCATGTAGTCAGGCAATGCTGAAACATACACTTACAAAGTTAATTAGTCAAGAGTCTCTCCTGAAGGCAAACCCGCCAGCAGAGAATTGATTTCTTATTAGTACTACATGACTGCTTGCACTACTGAAGAATACAACCAGGCTACGATTTTCAATAAATCAGTGGATAACCAAAAGTCTATCTAAACACAGGTGTCTTTTGAGTCATTACTTTTTCTAGAGATGCTGGCATTAGATTGCACAATTCAGTTTTATGTATCGGGGATAAGTAACATCCAGGTTGTGAGTCAATGCCCCAGAGAGCACCAGCAAGATCATCAAAAGAAACACATTTTCTTATGAAAAAGTGCAATCAGACAGCTGACATAAACCCACTAGTTCATATCAGGAATGTGATCTTAGAATACCCTGCTCAGAGTCACCTACCTGGCTTGGGTTGCAGAGTGGAGCAGTCTCAGAGTGCACAAACAGTGCCTTTCAGGTGAAGTCAACCATGAATTGGTACTTCAGGAGTCCACCAAATTCTTCCACCCGCTAACAGGCTTTCTGCTCAAACAAAACCCTCCCAAAATACATTCTGTAGGGGTGTAGAATCTCCTGCATCAGCTATTTTCCTTTACAGAGCCGTTTCTATTGCACCACATTGCAAGCTAAAGCAAACATAACCTTCATTACTGCATTCAAGATTTAAGTAAGGGAAGGATCAGGTTTTATGCAAAGGATTAAAAAAATCGTTCAAGAGTAAAAGAACATTGGAAAAGAAAGGAATGTCTCTTTTTTTCAGAAAAAGAATCTGATTTATAGTAGTTAGCTGATAATTACTAGATCACAATCAGTAATATTTCAAGGAGACAATTATCATCTTTAAATTTTGTACACAGTTAAGTTCACCCTGTCCAATAACTTTAGGCTTTGTAAGCTACTAGTGAAATCAACTGAGCTGTATATGTGAATAAATACTTAGATGTGTAGTCAGGAATGCTTAGTCTTATAGGAATTAATCAGAGGCTAAGCTCCTCAACTAGGTCCTGAACAGAAAGCTTTTTCTGATAAAGCTACGAACTGGATGTTAGCATGATTAAGCATGTCTTTAAACATGTAAGACACTTAGCTCATTGATCATCAGAGAAAACTTTTGTTAAACTTCGATATTTTTTGAGCAAAACTAATTTGGGGAAAATATTTAAAAAATAAATATCCATGAGTATTTTGAACCCTTCATGCAAAGCTTAAATTTTCAATTGACTTTCAAAGTTGCATTATCTAAATAAGGACTATACAGCCCAGCCTTTGTTGGTTGTGACTTTGGTAGTAAATCAATGCACTGAAGTCAGGGGTTTGAATCTATCTGCCTGTCCTACAGAAAATGATTGTTACCTCAAACTACATATTGGGAATGGTCCACTGGCTAGTTCTTAAAGTGTCCAGGAAGAATAGAAGTTAACAGAGGTCAGAACAATGGCCAAGATGGTTCTCACAGTTTGACAAGACAGATGGGCAAAATTGCATATTTTGGGATGTTAAATTTACAGATATAAGCACAGCTGTCTAATAATCATTAACTGACCAAGATCTACTGACTGTCAGGTCCCAGAACAGCAGTGCCCCAGACACTCTCCAATAACAAAACAGATTTTGAGATGTTGCCATAAAAGGCAATTCCTTTAGGATTTTTTTCCTTTTTTATAGTAAATTGATTTTCAGAAATTCAAAGTAGTGAAGTCTTTGATCTTCAGTGAAAGTGACTGACCCTGAAAAATGGCTAGAATTATAATCCCGAGTAGTTAGTTCCCAGAACTTACATTCTGCAGTATCCCCCAACAGAAACGTCAGAATCTGCACACAAAGTTGGATGGTCTCAAATATACAATGCAATGCTCGTGTCTTTGAGCAAACACTAACCTTCTGTTCCATAAGCAATGTGTTTGTAGGGATTGCTGCAAATGCCTTGTAGCTTGTCTTGATCTTGTACTGCTAAAAGGGTAAACCAGAAAGCAGGAAGAGAAGTAAAACAGGGTAGAAGAGGGAGAGAGAGGGAAGAGAGGGGAAAGGTATGACAGAATGAAAGACAATTCCAATCATCTTGCAGACACGTTGCAACAAAACAATGCTTACATATTTCCTAGAAAAGCTATTTCTTAAAGAAAATCTAGTGTTTCTGTTAAAGTTTTGAAGTCCTGTCATGTACATGTTTTGTTCTTAGGAATGAAGTAGGACAAAGAAAATTCCCTCTATCTCACAGCTTCCAAAGTAAGTTTAACCACTTTCTGCTGACTACCACCCTTACATGAGTATCAGGAGGGGCTTTAAGTTTTTTCCAAGTTTTCTTGTGGTTTGGTACGGAAATGCACAGCTATTTCTGTCAGCATATCCTCCTCAACAACTGTTGCTGAGTGGTTTGATCCCGAACCACGAAATCAGAGGAATTTCTGTGATTGGCTCTCATGAGACTGATTATGATCCTTAAATGCTGAGTTGCTTGTGTGAGTGGATAGATCATTTAAATCTTGATGCAGCTTTTCATCTCCTGAATAAATAACTCTACCAACAAAACAAAATAACTCTAGGAGCTTTCACACTCTAAAAAAGCTTACAGAACTGGCAGTCTAAACCATACAAAATGTATGGGTTTGGGTATGAAAAATTCTAAGATCAACCTTAAAAATTATTATTTTCAAATAATTTACATTTTAGACTATATTAGTTTGCCCAGTTATTTTTAACTCTTTACAAACCATATTTTGTACATTTTCTTTGCAAATATAGAGGCTGAATTCAGTAATTTTTTAAAAGATTGATGAGATTCTTCTATACTTATATGAGTTCAAGAGCTAGGATCCTTAATCACATGACTGCTAGATTTTTATTATTATTATTAAATAGAGATTTGCTACATTGTTCCCTTTTAGGCAATAGTTTAACAAAAAACCATAAATTCACACAAGAATAGGCTTTTAAATTACTGTTTGATTATTTCTGTGATAATCAGCCAGAAATAAAGTTATTTGTTAATCAGGTCAGGCTTTTTAATGTACCGTTACCTGCAACAGTAAATACTGGTAATTATGAGATAACAGACTGAAACAGCATGTTGCACTTTGGATCATTCTTTTGTTATCTTTATATTTTCTTTATATCTAATAAAGTCTTGATGACAGCAGAGTGGGCAAAATTTTAACTCAGATGAGAAATTTATCTGCACACCTGTCTTGAAATAGTGTAGGACACAACCTTTTAATTCTTTCTATACATAATACTGTTTGCTTTTGACTTCACTCATTCTTAGTCAGGAGCTGGAGAATGAGTCATTCAAGAACTCAGTAATCACAGCAATCATGTCGAATGAACATCTTGAAAAAGCAGATGAATACAAATGTTGGAACTGAACAATATTCTATTTTTTGGTGAGAGAGAGGGGCTTCAGAGCGTGGGATAGTAATTCATATGAGATTTAGTGGTTTTAACCTGTATGTCTACCATTCAGGTTCTTCAGTCAACACTAATGCTTTTTATAATCATAAGCATTTCTAGAGAATTAATCTCATCCCAAACTAGGCAACTAGAAAGGTAAAATAAAATCATCTTCTAAATACACCATATTCTCTCCATTAGCTGTAATAGAATCACCTAAATTGTGCTTGGATATGTAACATTCAAATGCCAAAAGTCATGTGAATTGAATCCTGGCCTTTGAACATTTAGACAGCAACACTGCATAGCTCCATAGATATATTTATGCATATACAAAAACTATATGCATAAGACAAAATACTGATCACTGAGCTGGAAGACCAAATTCCAAATATTAAAATAGGCATATTCACAAAATGTATCCTTGTTTGATTATAATTGATATTAAACTAAAAATTGTATAATTGAACATGTGAAATACATGAAATACAGTGTCTTCACTAGCCCACAGGCTTTTACATATGGTGAAATGAGCATCATATATGAAAAGAAAACTATGATCACTTTGAGATTAGTTGTACTATTATATGAACTAAACAAAGACATAAGGGACTGTTAAAATGTAATAGTTTCCATACTGCTTTCATGTGCTTCATGACTTCCAGATACTGTAGAAGTTGTGAGCAATATGCTATTTTCACAGGTCTGAGATGAGTGGAAAGTCTTTCATTCAGTTTCTCATCTATATGAATATGTTTCTCTACATACTATTTCATGTTTTTTAAAATTATTTTTTCAACGCCTAAATACATTTAACAATCTGCTTCATAGGAATCTAGCAGTAATTTTAAACAGCCATGGACAGTTAGGTCTGCTGGCCTGCACGAGGGTACAGCCAAAAGCAAACCAATTCCAACATCAGAGCTTGGGCAAATGTTAGTCTGGGGAGTTTGAGGGAAAATGTCCTAGTATTTTTGTTCAAATGATCACCTAAGACACCCACAGGGCATTGCAAAATGTGCTAGACATGTGCTATAAAGGCTTACAATCAGTAACCAACCATGGTAGCATAGAGCTCCTCATGAATAATCTTTCCTGCTTTATGGTAGTGTTTGCAGCTGTGCTGAGCTCCACATTGCTAAAGTCAGATTGTTCCCCAATTTTGGGTAGATCTATCTGCATTCCTGAGCTACATTCAAATAGGAAAAATCAAAGAATATGTAAGAATGATACCCCATGAAACCACTACAAAGATTTTTCAAACCAGAAAGCAAGAAGTTGTTATTCTAACAACTGTTCCTGCAGAATCAGAAATTTATCTGTCCCTACTCTGTCTCACTGTCCATTTTGCTGTATTAGGTCCATGAAGACACTATCAAAGTATCTACAAAGTCTAGGGAGAGGGCTTTTATTTCCTGTGGTCACCCAAAGTTCACACTTCACACTGATCTCTGGATTTATGTTTATACTCACTTTGCAAAACATTCCTATTTTTAAATCATTAACAAATATAAACCATGGGAAAACACATGCTTATATATACATATACAAACAGTGAAACAAATTAATAGGTTATCCTTTGATTTGCATTAATTGGTGCATGTCCGAATTCTGGTTTAATAGATGATGGTTTAATGTGTGTCTTAATGTTGCTGCAAAGACTGTTGAGGCAATATTAAGGCTGAAAAATTACACATGCTGAATTATATACACCAAAGGCAAGCACTTCTAGATGCTGTCTTTCCCCCTTGATGTTCACTTAGCACATTCATACATGAAAAGATTTTGTCATGCAGCAAGTCATCAGATGAAGCAATCTGCTTTTTGTCTAGTTATAAAGTTGAACTCATTAGTACTAAAGAGACCTAAATGCTGCTTAGGATGTTAAAGTTGTCTCTCCTCAAAAATTTTCTTTTTTTCTCTGGAAATACACTGAGATTTGAGGCTGGAGTATCAGTGGACAGCCTCCTACCATTAACACATCAGCAACGTTCATTGAGCTATGCCATAATCTAGGGATGGAAGTAAGTGAGAGCAGGAGGGGGGTGTTGAATGCACGGTATCGTTAACTGTGGATGAGGTCTCAGACTCACATTTTAAAGTCATGAGAGACCTTTCCTGCACTGAATACCCAGCTGCATTAGATTTAGATATTTTAGGTCTTCCACATGTCCAGCTGAGTCAGCTTTGTCTACATGATTAAAAATTGGACTGGACTAATGGTCCAAGTGTGTTATACTGGTGGACATACTCCCAGTCTCCGTGGGATGGTGGGGCAGTTTCAAAAGTGCTACCATATTGCATGATAAAGCAGAATTAGTAGGAAAAGGGACAGTAAGAAAGACAGAAGGAGTATAACAACCTCTGCAAGTATAAACCCAGGCAATAGCTCTGTGTCACAAGCAGAGAATTTCCTTACTTCCTGAGACCTCACAGTGCTCAATGCACCAACTACTAGGAACTGCAACTGTTTTGCAATCTGCAGCCTTGGTTGTGCCTTACAGTTTGGTCTCAGGGGCTTTTTTCTTGGAATTTCTACAATTTCATATCTCTTTTTTGTTTCATTAACTAATACTGACAGGGTGTAACAACATTGTACAGCTCTGCTTGTCACAATGGTTCCTCTCTTGGCTTGTTTGGATTGTAAAAGAACCATTCATGACAATTGCTACTTTGTGCTGATTTTAACCTCTCATTTCCAATTAACATTTTTAAGTCACCCCTGCCATGGCTAAGCTGTTAGGAACACACCTGACACAACCTGATCTGGCAGACCAGGCTGTAATTTTGTGCTGTGAGCAAATAAATCAATAAACTATGATAGACTTTCTGTGATGGACAGAGCTCAGATATGAGTTAGAGGATGGGAACACAGCACAGGGGAAGCACTGAGTGCAAAGATAAGATAAAAGAGGTTGGAAAGCCTCCTGCAGCTCTGATGCTTTCTGCAACTAAATTCCTTTTTGCATAGCAGGTCCTCTTGTTTTCACCTACCTGATGCATGGTTTTGGATACCCTTCCTTTCCTCTCCATTCTTAAGATACACCTTTAAATCTACAGTGTGCCTGGTTCCCAAGCCCTCCTGCAGCATTTGCCATCACTGCTTATTCTCACTCTGCGACGGCTCTCCCGCCTTTGGGTGGATGACAAGCAGCAGGAGCATGGCTGATCTGCCAGGCGTGAGACTTTTGTATTTGCAGTAGTTTGTGCTGTAGGAAGCTTGGCTTTTCTTTCCCCCTCGTCCTCTGTCTAGCACAACAAGATCAGAGAAGTACCAGAGATCAGAGGAGTACAAAAGAAAGGGAAGAAGCAGAAGACTGTCCTTGCCTTCCCTTGCTGGCCCTTGGCCATAAAGTCTTTGCTCAGGCTGAGCTCATTAGTGCCTCTGGGCTGGTTCCAGGGTGGCTAGGGTGCGGAAAGCCACCTGGGAAGTAAGGAGGGCAGGTGGGATGATGTGTTTGGGAATCACTTATGCCTGGAACAGCTAGTTCATTATCAATTACATTAAACTGCTTCTTGCTCAGCCCTGCACCTAGGATCACCACACCTCTATTACTTTCCCTGGGAAATATGGATTTACTTTATAATGGGGTGAGTAGAACATTCTTCATGGTTGATTTTTGACACCCCAGGATTTTAGGCAAGCTTCACAAATATGTGTACCAAATGTACATCACAGCCACTGGACACAAATCCACCTTTAAAGTAAATCATCTCACTCTTGAATCTTCTTTTTTATGCTAAAGAATTCCTACAGCATCTTCTCTGTAATACAGAACACATTGCTAGCAATTTGAAAGGTAGGATTTCATTTTCACTATCTTCACTATTAATACAAAACCTCTTCCTTTTCCACATTTTTTCCACATCCCATTTATTTTACTAGTATTCTGCAACATGGATGTGATTTTTTCCTATAGGGACAAAGAACTATTATAAAATAAGCATGCACCAAGAGTACCTCGGGTTTGATGTTTTCATGGTCAGGAGGCAGGGAAAAAGACTGTGGTGAAGTCAGCTCTCTGGGTCTTGATGGCAGTGTGCCTGGTGACTTGTCTGAGATGGGAGATCTGCACTTTAACACTGATGAGGTGGCAGAATGCTCAGGTCTTGGAGAGGAGGAGTTAGACCTAAAATTTGCTTGCACCAATGAAGAATTAAATTGCAGTGGATGGGAATTAATACTACCAGTTTGTGGAACCAGTGGGGTAGAGTGAGGCTGTGGGAGAGACCACTGCTTTGAGACACTAGAAGGGGTAGGAGAGGAGGCACTGATCTCCTGAACAGATGTTTGGGATGAATCTGATTTAGATCTAGAAGCTGAGTGCAAAAGACTTGGGGAAGGAGATGAGTGTTTTTCAAGGGTGGGAGACAATACACCACTAGGACTGGTAGAAGAAAGCAAAGGATATGACCGGCAAGTAAAGATGGGTGAGTAAGTGTGTACTCTCTGAGACTTCTGAGGGGCCCGGGACCTGGAGGCAGAATACCCCAGCCCTTCTGGAGAAGGAGAGGTGGGGAATGCTAAGGAAGAGGGAGCTGGGGCACAAGGAGGAGGCAGTGAAGACTGCATATCTGGAGAGGCAACTGATCTTCTGTGGGAGGAGACAGGGGATGACAGAGAATTTTGAGAGTCTGGAGAAAGTGATCCAACTGTAAGGTGCTTTTTAGGAGAAAGGGACCTCACTCGAGGACTGGGATGAGGCTTGGAAGGTAAAAGCAGATGCTGAGCCCATCCTGAAAGCAAATAATCCTCTTTGCTGGGAGAATCTAGGCTTACAGGAGGGCTTGAAACAGATTTCTTGGGGGTTGGGGGAGTTGTTTTGAACTTTTGATCTATTGCAAGCATTGAGGAACTAAGGGAGCTGGGGGAAAACGTGGGACAAGAAGCAGGAGAAAGTGGTCTCCGCTGAGAGGAGCCTGATCTCAAAATAGCAGTTAAGAGAGTCAGTCTGGTTGGCAGAGGGGATTTGACTCCTGACTTGGCTGAATTTCTTCTGGATAATGTTTGTGAGCAAGGCTCATTTATACTACATATGGTCGAAGAGGACCCGTAAACGGAGGGTGGAGACAAAGGTTTAGGGCTAGGAGATAATGGATGTGTCATTATATGCACAGGGAGAGGAGACAAAGCATTCAAGCTTTTGGAAGAACTGTGGGATATAGATTGAGCTAAAGATCTTTGAGCTTCAGTTGAACATGGAGGATTGCAGGAAAGACTTGAACTCCTTGCTGGAACAGAGGATGTGGTGAAGCCTCCCATTTTGCAAACACAGCCAGGACTATAGAGACTTGGTGTTTGTAGGTTATCAGACAACTGAGGAGTGGAGTACCAACTCTTTGATGCAGAAGAGGATATTTTAGACAATGAGGGAGGTGAACTATGGGAAGCAGACTTAAAGTAGAGAGATGAGTCTTGCATAGAAAACCCAGTTGCTGACTGCCAGTTGTTACAGGAATCTTCCAGCGAAGAGGCTTGATTCATGTTAACCACGGCACCGCACGCTACTTTCTGATTAATTGGAGAAATTAAGTGGACAGCAGGTGGTTTAGAGGAAAGATGATCAGAGGTGGAAAGAGTAGAAATTAACTGGAGAGAAAAAAAAAAAAACAGAATTGTTAATATAGGTGGAACCTGTGGAACTGTTAAACACCCACATTTCAGTCCTGTGGTCATGCGTATAGGGTTTCCATTAGTACTGCTGTGTGGATTAAAAGCATAGGGCTGTTTTAAGATTGGACATACAGCCTGATGGATAAGGTTCTCAAGGAGAGGTGACTGAGGCAGACAAGCTATGTGGTACTTTGGGTTTATGACACCCCAATTTTGTTGATATAAACAGGGTTCAAGGCCACAGTATTTTTCATTTTAGGTAAAACCCAACACCATGAGTGCCATGAGTGTCTGGAATCATGTGATGCCATCCACATTATATAAACACAATGTAAAGTAAGAAAATTGCAGTAGTGTCCCATCTCACTTCACCAGTTCAGTGGAAAGCAGCCTTTCTGAAAATGGGATTCAAGTCAAGTGCCCTTTTTCTCATTCAGTAAACAACCCCTTCTGCAGCACTGTGATATCAGAATGAGAAATTTGCTTGGAACTACTTAAATCAGACATCCAGTTTGCTTTTCACTTCTCCTGTCATTCACAGAGCAGAGCTTTTGACAGTTTGCAGGCATGTAAGAGTCCTTATCCCCTTCTCCACAGTCTTTCGATACACTAATAAAACAGTAATGAGCTCTTTCATGAGTGTCTTTTCTTTTTCTTTCATGTCTTTTTTCTTGGGTCCATTCTAATTAGGATTTGTCAAAACTAATTAGAGCATACAACTATATTATCAACCTGTTATACAGTTTCATGTTTCTAAAGAAAGAAATTCTCTCAAAATCGTCCAAGTTATTATAATGCTGAAATTAAAAACTGAGGTATACACAATATGAATAAAACATAGCAGTATGAAATAGTGAGTTAAGTCAACTGTAAAACCAAAAGGATACAAATTGTCACCTAACATTTGACTGAACAATTTGAAAGCAGGGAAATTGACTCTAATTTCATCAAACTTGATGTAAATATAACACCTATTTAACTATTCTTAGATACCCTGAAAAGACTATGCAGCTCTATAAAAGACAATTATACCCTTCAGTTTCAACACACAACTTGCTCATGGCTGTGGCTCAGCCTATGAATTATATTTTTAATACATATGTCTTACCCATAATAGAGAGGAGTAATGATGATGATTATTATTATTAATATGTAATATATTATTGATATATCACAAAATAAAAATAAGAACAAAACAACTAATTTTCAAGTGAGAGCACATGCCAGAAGAAGCTGCAACAGAAGAGCAAGACGTAAAAGCTTTCAAGGGCAAAAGTATGCCTAAATATGGGCTTCACACACACTTCAAAACCCTATTAGCCCTTAAAATCAGTGAGCTCTTCCTGCTAAATGATACCATACAAATAGCAAGCCTTTTTAACCGAAGACACTTTCTGCATAAAGTAATTTCAGAAAAGCCAGGTCAATGCTTTGATTTACAGGAATAAACACAAAACATCTGAATGCCTCTACAACCACGCTAACTTCCCCTTGTTTTACACATCTGTTAAGGCATCCCATTTAAAGTGGAAGTCAATGGATGAATACAGGGCAAATATTGGAATATAAAAATGAATGTTGTTTACATCATTGTACATATATTATACTGGATTGAGAAATTATGACTCTTGCTCAAAAAGCTGCTAATTAAGAAGAAGCAAAAATACTGGAAATTGAGACTAATTTACCAGTATTTAATAATTATGAAAAATTATTATTAAATATGTCATGAAAGATAAAATTATTTAATGAGTTAAAAAGCAGTGTGCTAATAAATCTGATATTTTGGAGCAGCCTCCTGAATTTAATAATGAATTCAGGAAGTTGATCAACTACCAAAACAGAGCTGGGGTATGAAATCTCTGTATTTTGAAACAGAATAGATAAATTTGCCTTACAAAGACAACAGATTAAAAGGAAATGAGGAACAAATATGAAACTTCATAATAAAAGCACAGGATGTGCAGTGACTTCTAATCAGTTAAAACTTAATAAGAAAGATTTATAAGCAGCTACAAAAATGTTTGTGGTAGCAGATGACAAATATGCTCCTGCAGGTAAGATAAAGACATTTTGCAGTATTCTTCATGTTTAAATACAATACACTGAACATTTACGTGCTGAGCTAATTGATCCATTAATCAGGTCTTCAGAGATGACTTTGCTATTGTAACACAGTATTAATGACCACATTTATAGATGATCAACCTCTTATTTACAGGATCAAGAAATCATAATCAAAGTGGGTTGGAAGTGACTTCCAGAGGTCATCTAGTCCGGCCTCCTACTCAAAGCAGGGCTCTCACCAGTGCCAGTGGGTCAGGTCAGCTGTGGCTGTCTCACCCAGTCTCTAGAGCTCTGATGGAGCTCCAGCACCTCCAGGCAGCCTGTGCCAGTGCTGCACCACCTCCCACTGAGGAAGCTGCTTCTGCTGTCCTGCTGGGATGTCCCACACTGTGGTTTGCAACCATTGCTGCCTCACCTGCCACTGCAGAGAAGAGTTTGGCTCTGTCATGTCTGTAACTGCCCTGCAAGTGGTTCTGGGCAGTTCCTAGATGCCTCCTTGGCTGTCCCTTGGTGAGAGTCAACAAAGCCAGCTCCTTCAGCCTCAGCTCACGTGTTCCAGACATATTTACACCTTTGTGCTGTACCCCATTCCTTTCCTCATATCTCTCTCGAATTTGAGGGT
The DNA here is from genome assembly GCA_013399875.1 of Gymnorhina tibicen. Lineage (NCBI taxonomy): Eukaryota > Metazoa > Chordata > Aves > Passeriformes > Artamidae > Gymnorhina > Gymnorhina tibicen. The sequence continues at coordinate 468,610 of VXAZ01010335.1, read as the reverse complement.
TGCTGGCAACCAAACTGAGCATGGTTTTACAGCTGCAGCCTCAAAAGTGCCAGTAGGCAAGATATAATAAATTTCCTCAATCAGTGGATTTTTTTTCTGTTCAGTTTCTCTACTTAAAAACCCTCCTGTAGGTGAATTGGATTAGTGCAGAAGAAGTGAGTGAGCAAAGTATATTTGAGTTGCTTTGGTCTGCGATTCAAATGCAAGTCTTTTTCTCTTCTCAGGAGCACCTCAGATAAACATTTCCCAAAAATGTATGAAGAAAGTTGAAATAGGTGGCAAGGTTACATCAGCACAAAGGGATAAAGGCACTTGAAAAAGATCTTGATGCCTTGTAGATAATCATTCCAGAATTATCAAAGTCGACATAATATTGGTATTGAGCCTTGCCCAGGAGACCTTCAGCACATTTGAAATGGCAGAACCAAGATGGACACAAGGCAAATGGTCATCCTGGTGAGGTCACATTGTTTTGGAAGGGCACAAAAGATGTGGTTAGTTATACCAGCACGACCCTGAAAGATGTGCTGGTCAAACAGGAAAAGGGAAAGAGTGTGCAAACTGAGAGTCCAAAATGCAGAAATCATGTCTGAGTGAACCATGTCTTCAATGTAGACCTGATTCTGGGCCCAGTTAACCATGCTTTGATCTCAGTAGAATCTGCTTATAGACAGGAAAAAATAGATACAAATTACCTACAAAGACTGCAACTTCAGAACCAGAGAGTCACAAGGAAGCACTGGAAACTGCGGAAAACTTAACAAAATTCCTGGAGACTAACAAAATTCCTGGAGACAACACAGTAAATCAGACTGTGAGCTGAGACCCAATTAATATAAACGTTATTTAGAACAGTCCATTTTCTGCCAACAAGGACGGTGCATTGTCCAAGCAATGGCACGAGTTTGTGGGGACTCCTGACTTACTTGTCTGGAAAAGCCAAACCAGATGGCACTCAGTGGACAGAGGAATGTCAAGTGACTTCAAGTAACTAAAATTCCTTTTGGTTACTGATCCCCCACAGTGAGTCAAGAAATTTCTCCAAGTTGAGCTCATGCCCTGACATTCAGGGAAGGAGAGATCCCGCTCAACCCAAAGGGTAAATTCCCAAAGGCAGGAGTCAGTCTGACTCTCTCTTGCATGGCTAGACTCTCTTTAACATAAAAATAAAAACCGCAAAAAGCCCCCAACACAATATATAAACATTAAACTATTATCAAAAAGTTCCAAATATGACCAGAATAACAGATTATTTTTTTCAGACTTTGAATATAGCGTGGCATTTTCCAACATCAGTCAGGACCTTTATGTCTCACAGAACAGAAACTTGCATTTTTTTTAATGCTTTCCTTTTTTCTTTCATTTAGACGAAGTCAGAAATTAATGAAACTAAATGAGCCCTCTGGGTCAGAGTGATCCCTCCCGCAACACAATACTCCCCAATACTGGTCCTTGCTTTTTTCACGTCTGACAGGAAACTCATTGTCTAATTATGCTTTTAAATTAACATAATGTTATATGCAATAACTCTTAAAAGGGACATGATACTGTCCTTATAATCCAAGAACTGAAAAGACAGACCATATATGGAATCCATTGTACAAAGGAAATGTGCCAACAGATAAACCGTGCTTCTATTTAATCTTTTCATAGTTTTCCTTCATTTCAGAACTGATGATCTTTCATTAGATACCAAGCCAGAAAGAGTGATGCCTAAGGAAACTCCTTAGAAGCAGAACAACAGTGAAAGGCAGCTTAGTAGAAACATCTTTTTATGAAGCGATAGAGATGGCTAAAGATACTGAGGTAATGAAGACTGAGGAAGTACAGTCTTGAAAACTTGTGACCAAAGAATAATGACAAGATATGCAATTACCGTATTACATACTGCCTCTCTTCCTGTTCAGGTGAATAGTTAGCAAAGTTAGGCTTAATTTCTTCTTCTGTGCAATCTTTATTTTCTGTTACCTCACCAGCCAAACCCCTCTTTACTTGTCAAGTCACCAGAAGCTTAAGAAAGATTCAACATAGGAACTCTTCTGTATAGTATTCCAAAATCCACACAATTTCTGTAAAAGCTTTTCAAAAAACCACCCAAGTAAGCCAGAAAATTGCTAAAGTAAATTTTTATTTCCTCAGAACAAGTATTCTCTTAACAGGCTGCTTCCTCTATGTATGCTTACCTATGCCTTTAACCTTCCTCATGGAAAATTCTGACTTCACTAGGAGTTTCTCTGAAGAAATTAATGTTTCATACTGCTGTGAATCCCAAACCAGAGTGGATTTCTTATTCACAATGTCTTCAATCAAAAATTGACACTGAATTTGATGAAAAATTGAGTGGCAAAAGTATTTCAACACAAGATAGGAAATCCTATTCATTTTCAGAAACAAAGTAGCCACGCTTAATGTTTGTTTTTAAATTATCAGTGAAGAATTGCATTTTCAACTGATGGTAATCCCATCATGGTCAAAGGAAATGCCTGAAATTATTTCATGTGAGAAGGATGTTGCTATTTTGCTAAAGGTGGAATTTTCCACAGCATAATACACCCTTCAATATAGATCAGTGTTCTTTCCAAGATGGGAGACATTAACTTTTCATGCAGTAGCTTGGATTGATGCATTTTGTAAATGAAACATTTCAAAGACCCTTTTTGGAAATGCCCCAGGGAGAATTTAAAACTTAATAAGTCAGTAAATGCACCTATAAAGATTCACATAAAACAGAATTTCATCTTCATTAGTTCTTTACACCTGTGCAAAGCCAGGTGTACCAACCAACAATCAGAATACTAGGATTTTTACAGCCTCTTTCTCTTGCATAAAAGGCTGCAAGAGGTGCAGAGAAAAAAAAGAATCTAGGTCTGGGAAGTCTGATGCTAATAATTCAGATGATCTCAAGGCTCCACTGATTTCAATTACCTTACCCAATTTAGACTATCTAGGAATCTAACATCTCCTGATTAACTTGCTGTCATGATGAACTGCTCTTAAAGGAAAGATCTGCCTTATCTGCTCCACACACACACCAGAATCATATGGAGAGGCAGCAAGTCAAAAGTGTTGGGCCACCTCCTTAAAGTCCAAATGTTACAGAAATGTCCAATGAAAATGTTAATTAAAGAACAAATTCACCAAGCTGCTGTACAAACTGGCTCCATATCCTGAAAGGTTTAGAAAGCAAAGGTTATCGCTTGAGTCTAAAGAGCTTGTTACCTGATGTTTTTGTGGATCAGTAGTACTGTGGGAAAGTGCAGCACCTGGAAGGTGCCCATCGCCAGGAGGTTTCCCTGCCCCGGTGCCAGGGGAAACATGGGACGCGGTCAGCAGCTGAGCACTGATGGGACCGTAGCCATTGGAAGGCTGATGAACGTTGTTCGAGGCCACAGCTGCTTCGTCTTCATCACCGGAGTCCGTAATCAGGATAAACTCAGCCTTGAAAAGGTCATTCTCCTGCATTTCTCCTTTGCTTGAATTACACCCCAGGGACTGGAAAGCCGTTCGGGTGCTGTCTGTACAGACAGTGGACACACAGTCTTGTTTGGCCCCACTCTTTAAGACCAGCTTATCAGAGACTGAGTCAGACTGCAAGAGATACATGGAAAAAGACCCAAATTAACTGCATTTTATTTGGGTTCCCCAAAATGTGAAGTAATTTTGGCTTTCAGTAGTGTCTGTCTCTGCACTACCAAAAGTGCAGTAGGCAAATGAAGAATTTAGGCATGAGTACACATCAGAAGCCACTTCCCCAGGGAGTCCCAGCTTCCAGCCCCCCAGCCAATGCTGTGGGGGCTGCCTTCCCAGCAGCTCACAGAGCAACAGGGGGCTCTGAGCACGGCGATGGCCGAGATGGGGCCAGCACGGGAACCGAGAAGGAGGGTGCAGTGAAGCCGAATGAGCTGTCAGACCTGACTACACCAGACACGATGGGAAGGCACCCCAACCGCGGGATCCACGGAGCAGACAATGCTCCTCAGAGGAGTCTGACAGACAAATCTGGGGCAAAACCTATACATATTAATGAAGAAACAAAGGCCCTTAAGACAAGGCATTCTCCAAAGAGAGCAAACAGACTCGGAGGTCAGAGAGCTTTACTGTATGTTCAAGCTTCGCAGCACAGGCCACAATTGTTCTTCGCATTTTCTGCAGTTTCCACATCCAGTATCTCACTTCTCAAGCATGCTTTGGATGAAAGCAGGAATAGTCTAGACTGCACATACGACACACATATCACTAAACCATTCAATATCGAAACTGCTATTGTAAGTCGTATTTCTCTCAGAGGAGGAATCAGGTAAATGAATAGATATATTGTGTACTGCAAGAGGAGGCCTCCAGATGGGGCTCATATTTGAATGCTGCTTGAGGAACACGGTAATTACAAATTTCCACTTCACTTGCAGCTCCATGAGTCCTGGAGTTCAGTTCTTTGAAAAAATATTGGACCACAAAGGGAGATATCACCATTATCAGTTTGACAGTGTAATTTTGATTATCTGATGTTGGTTGTTGAAATATTGTTCATGTTCTAGACATTTTAGAAGAGGGTCTAATCTGTGCTAAGAAGGCCTCACAACTGCATCAACTGCCAGAAAAGTTTCCTCTGTCTACAGAGAAACACACAGGGATGGATGACGGGAAGATGTGATTCTGCTTTATCCTGGGCATTACTTATAACAAAACCAATACTGAGCAGCTGTAAATGTAACTAATGAGTTAAACTGCCTGAGGATAATATTCCGGTGAATGTCTCTTCAAATACATCCATCCCTTGCCCAGACCTAACCCCTTTTTTGACAGATAGGACACTGAAATGCTGGAACATGTTCAGGTCAGAGGGCTGCAAACTACTGTGAAAAGTTTATTACATGGAAGAGCACCCAGAACTGCAGCCCCAGCAATGTCCCAGGGAAGGAGCTGTTACACAAAAGCAGGATTGCCATTAACATTAATATTAACCTGAGAGCTACAGTAGCCTTTCAAGCAGAATGGAATAAAATAAGAGGGCATTAAGTGTTGTGAGGCAGGAAAGGAATAACAAACAAAGGGTTGACTAAAGGAAGGAGAACCAGGAATGTTGTGCTGCTGGGTACACCATTGCAGGAAATCACAGCGACAAGCTTTCAAAAATCAAAAGCTCACTTCCACTTTGATGCATTACTACGCAGCTAAGAAAGGGATTGGCACCTTTTCTGGAAGCCACGGCACTGGCATTTGCTGAAACCAGGATCCAGTGAACAACTCCTGGTCAATTTCCATGTGATAACACTCCTTGCACACCACCCTTGCTGTCAAGAAGATCAAGAAGGAATTCTCCTCATCTGCCATTGCATGACTGACAAAGGACAGAATTGAGATGACTGAGGGTTTCCTTCCAATATAAACTCTGCCAAAGGCAGAGTCAAAGCAAGATATTGAGCAGACATCCACCTTTTCTTGCACAATGACTCCACATCTTGGTAATTAAACCAAGCACAAGCCAAGAAACCATTCAAGGGAAAGAGCTTCAGTTCAGCAATGCTCAGAATAAAATTTTCTTTATCTTTTGAAGTGGAAAAATTAATGCAAACAAAAATCTACCTTATTTACAATATTTTGGTTGCTCAGATCCTTTGGATCCTCTGGAATTGTCACAAGGAACTTAGAGATATCCACAACCTCAAAATGAGTTGGAAGTTGTCCAATGGATGGTACAAATGTGAAGGTCAGTGGTTTGGTTCCAGATTCTTGAGAAGTGACCTACAAAACACAAAATTAGTTCAACTTCTTTATCCAAATAAAGATGATTTTTATCAGAGTTGAGATAACATGAATAACATGAAATAATTAATCTACATAACTTACATGTCTGTTATTAACTATACTGGTGTTTGTTTTAGCGGGTTTTTTTTATTGGGTAACTGTGTATTAAAGCCTTATTTAACGGACAAAATACTGCCTTGATTTTACTCATCAACATTCTATATATTCTAGTGGTGTGGTACAGCAGACAGGAGAACTTTTGTTTGATAGCTTGCCATTCTTTCAATTTTCCATAACAAAATCAGAAAACCATATTCAATCCATTTCAAGGCTGTTTTTATCTTTGTTTTATGCCACTTTAGTAGGACAACAATTCAATTACACCAGTGTATCTGGGCAAATTATAACCCCTGAGTATTTGCTTCTCAACTTAAACAAATTGGAAAAACCTTTGCTCCGCAAAAAAGAAGCAAAACATGTTCACATTTTCTAATGCAAATGCAGCTAATTCTGTGCAATATCTGGAATGAATTGTGATTCAAGTATCTTCTCCATTTTCTTTCACCACATACACCAACTAATTGCTTATCTGTCTGCTTATTTGTCCCTCCCCCGTTGCCCTCTCAGTAGGACTGTGTACATAGGGCCTGAACGCACCAAAGACAAGAAAGACTAAACAAAGGCAATTTCACCTAAATGTTCAATTTTATCACAGTGCTGTCCAATCACTTCCGTCTCGTTCACAGGAGATGGAACATGGAAAAGAAGTCCACATCATCATAAAACTCTCAATTGCTTTGCCAGATATCAGGAAGAGGAACTGCACATGCCTTCACAAGGTAAATAGAGGGAACCACACCCCAAACCACTGAACCTGACATGCTGACTTTCCCACTATTTGTTGGTGTAAAAAAATTCTTTTTTCTGATTTAAAACTAGGGAGTACATTGATTTTCCTTTGTTATACCATCTGATGTAAGCCTTATGGCTATTAATTGTCTTTTCAATGAACTCTAATATGCAGAGGCTTGAACTGCATTGAATCATACAGGAAAACAGGATTATTGCTTTGCCTCCTTTTTTTTTTTTTGCTTGCTTGTTTAAAGTGAAACAAATTGAAGAGCTGTGACTCTCATTATGCTTCTTTGTAATTTGCATCCATAAGTAAATAGAAATTATGGAACAGAGAGGAATTATGGTTTACATTACTTGATCATCTTGTGGCTGGAACATTAAAAATGATAGACACAAATTTCCAGTTTTAAAAAACTCTAAGCAAATATTAGTTACTTCCACTAACAGCTGCCTGCTGGAGTGCTCGGGCAAAACAGAGGCAGGTTACTTGTACAAATGCTGTCAACTGCTCTTTCCTCAACAATTTGGAAGAACTCTGCTCTCTCAGACACATCCAGCTGTGAAGGTACAAGGTGTCTCCTACTTTTATTTCCCCCTCCATTTCACACAAGTGACCAAGCACTGGAATATATAATGCATGGCCTGAATCAACAGCAAAAGAGTGACAGCTAAATGCTCCACCATGCCAGGAGTTCAGGTTGTTATTTTATGTGAAGGAGAAACAACAGCTCTGTCCTTATCTCAGGAGCTAAGGTGCCTGAGTCTGATCATTGCTTTTTATAAAACAGCAACACAATTTTTAAATATTATTAGCCAGCACATTAAACGCTTAGTCCTTGCTCCTGATAAAAGTCAGAAGAATACCATCAGTACTCAAGGGTGTACTCACTAGCGAGCAGCTGCCCGTCCCTACAACACAGCCAGGGATGCATTCTCCGCCCGAGCACCTGCTGCTCCCAAAGGTGCCTTCAAGGTGGATTACCTGCACACAGGCAGGAGCACCCATCACATTAGCATTAGTGATTTCTGTATAGCTGACACAATCCATGGCAGTCTTACACAGCACCTGGGTCTACACTAAAATCAGCTAGAGATGGCCTTTGCTTTCCTCAAGACCTGCAGTTTTGCTTTCATCTTCTCTCTCTAATTAGGAAGTGCAGCTGATCACTTTGGCTACCTTGGTTGTCTTTAATAACATTTCCCCCCTCTACCTCACCCTCTAGTCATGCTCTTGTTTTGACTCTTGATAGCAGCTGTTCTGTATCAGTGGGCATTCTTGAGTCAGAGGGCAAAATATTCCTTATAAAAGAAAAAGGAAGAGAGGGAATAAGTGTGAAAATAGCAAGCCCAAACACAAACAGATTTATGGCAAATTCCAAACAAATGTGGCAGCACTGCTAAACTCCCACTGTTTTATCTGCATATTTGTAATGAGGAAATACTAACAAGAAATCAGACTAGAGGCTTCAGGCTATTGCACAGTAACAGAGAGATCTTGCTATCCCCTAATTTTGTATTGTCTTACCCTGCACTTCCAATTTTATTGTTTTGGTATTAAAGAACACACAAAGAAAACCTTGTGTATTTGGCCTAAAGACATTGTGGAAATAATCACAAAAATTGCTTGCAAGCTAAAACTATGATTGGAAAATACATAAAAATGGGCAAACAAGAATGCTTGTTTCAGGTGGGAGATGTCATTAAATCATGGCTTTATTTATATTCCCCTAGTGTATATTATTTTCTTAGAGTTTAGAAAGCATACACAAGCAAATACAATTACTGCATTTCAGACAGTTTTATGTTGCTAGATACTGCGTGAAGCACTGACAGGACTGTGCTCCTCTTAGTTTCACTCATAGCAATTGAGAAACAGGAACTTCCAGCTGGTAAAACTGGTCATGCAATCTAAGCTGCTTCACAGAAACCTAGACAAGCAAATATCATGTGACTAGCCAGAAAACACAAACATTCTCAGTGGGGGAAAACAAATGAGAAATATTTCTTGGTTAAAATTATTTTTAAGTGGTTATTTTCATTTTATAGATTATAAAAAAAATGTAAAAATACTTTGACATTTTAAAATTTAAATTTTAATTGAACAATGTGAAGCAGAAGGAACTGTTACGTACTATTTCATTTTTTAAGGCTGAGAAAATATTTTTGCATCTTTTGTCATATAATCATCTCATTTACCATCTCTCTTTCTGGCTGGTATTTCTAACCTTGAAGAACTGAAATGAAATGAACAGGCTGGGCTTCCAGCATTTTATTTCATCTACTAACAGCCACTCTGATACATAGAGGCAAACAATAAAGAAACAAGCTTAAAATTCAAATATATATAAAAACACACATGAAATTTCTTATCATCTTTTCTCCATAATCAGTAGCAACAGCAGAAGTCATTCAATGCCATACATTCCCTGCTGCTGGAATTCACTTGAATCAGCACAGTTACAGTGGCAGAAAAATACCAAGTGTGACATCTATTGAATTCAATACTAAGGAATTCTGGTTTATGTTATATAATCAGCCTTATGCACATGAAATAACTGATTGTTTTTAATTGCAGCCTTCATGGTAGTTAGTTTTTCAAAGAGTACAAATTATAGCGCTTAATATAAATAACCTTTGAATATCTATTGGTGGCTATTGGCAGCTGCATAATATATTGCCAAAAAGCTTCAAAACAAAAAAGTTATTCTAGATTACTTCCATGAGCTCCTATGTCATCAATTTACAAACAGGTTTGTTGCATAATTAATACCCTCAATTTACAGCTGCCCTGGGGATAGTAACTTAAATTATATTAATTATTGTCTTCATTACCACAGCTTCTGTAGTCCTTACTTGTAGAGCCTATTTTTAATGTCTTGCTTACTTTATGAACACAAACTAACACTTCCATTTAATCTCTCATATGCTCTATATGCATTCAGCATACTGCCTATTTGTAATTTAAATTGAGGTCCCATTGTCAATGATTGCTTCTCAGGATTTCCTTCTGGAATACAGAGTGCTAAAGAGAAATTCGATATGCTGGTTCACGTTACCACTTCTTTCACTGATTTGCTAATGTAAGCCATTCCATTAATAAAACAACACCCTGAGAAAACCTCATTCTTGAAACATCTAATTCTTCCTTTGAAGATATTTATTTGTTTAAAAAACAGAAAAGGAAATTATGAGTAAATAATAGCAAAATAACAAGCGGGTACATCGTGACATAGAAACATGTTGACTGAAGCACTGTTTTGGTCAGAGCACAAATTCACATGCCCACAATTCCTGAGTGATAAATATAGCTCTGACACTCAGAGAGAGCACAGCTAACGTCATTCACCCAGCCAGGGAGAGGGGCCATCCAAAAACACAGCCTGAGTTCCGTAAACTCTCCTTAAACTCTTTTTCTATGTTCAGACTAAAGTCAAACCACAAAGAGACACTGTCTCCTCCTTGAGACAGAGAAAAATCTAGTCAGATGAAACTATCAGTTAATAATAATCTTCAGCCTATCTTCATATCCTGACTTACTATAGCTATCACAGTAACCTAATATGGATTAGCTGTTTATTGTGTAATATGAGCTCTGGCTTTTCTAAAACCTTTTACAAACAGCAGCAGATGATCATCTAAACACCATCTTTCTCTCTGTGAAACTTCAGAGGAAAAAGCTAAACCCATTCCAAAAGTCCAGGATGAAATTACAGTCAAGATGAAGTTTGTGCCAAAATTCCCAAGGACAACTGTGGTCCAGAAGCTTCCCCAAGCCCTGTGATGTCCCCATTTTATCACCTTCAGCAAATCATTTCTGCTTCTTTCAATACATCAACACACACTCAAATGCAGACAAGTATCTTTTGAAAATGAATGTGTGATGTGTGTAAAGCACTAGAAAGAGCAAATGAATAACAGTAAAAAATTTTAATGTATTATTCAAAATGCAAGAGCTCATTCAGATGAAGTGGTTTTTTTCAAACATCATTTTAATTAGCTCTTCAGCCCAGCAGACTTTACACAACTGTAATTGCTCTTTGATACTGCTCTACACATATGCAGCTAAATTTGATGAAAAGTAAGTAAAGACAACCTTTAATTTCCTTCTTTTGCTAAGGGAAAGTAAAATACCTTCCCTGTTACGCTTACTTGACTTAATTATATGAAGTGTGACTACATAGCATATTAGACCCTAAGATGACCTGGGTCTTTAAATCATGTTTATAGTATCACTGACACCCTTAAACCTCTTATTTGCTTCCAGTCTCCTAAACCTCCTAAGAAGCAACATCTCCCAAGTTAAAATACTTTGTTGTAACATCCCAAGCTGCTCTAGTCCATCACTCATGCACAAAACTGCAGCTAGGTGGTCCCATACCCAGAATGCCTCCAGCTTCCCCCTCAGCAGGTAATCACTCCTTCCTTCTGACTGTCCTGTGTTCATTTTGCTGTGTGAATCAACCAGAAATTAAGCTGAAATGTTGTTGCTGATTTTGCACTAGTGTAGCCAGGCTTGCCATCTGGTCTTCCATAGAAGGCAGTAAAGGTCTGACAAAAGTAGACTGAAAAAGTTTGAAGGCTGATTGCAAAAGAAAATGTAAAAAAAAACCAAACAAAACCAAAAAGTGGTGCTGTCTAATATGCACTTGGACTGCTTATCAAATATTATTATATTATTCATGGTCAGAAGACTCCTTGGGAAATAGGAGACTTCAGATCAAATCCAGTGCCTGTAGATAAAGAAAAATACCTGCATCAAAACTGGAGTCCTTACAAGGTCATAGGATTTATGCCTTCATATGTAGAACATCCATACTAGCACATTAACAGATACATTTACAACTGATATACATAATATATGCTTACGAAATGTCATGATACCTCTGCCCAACAAAAAAGGGTTAGGCACACTGGTTAGTCACATTAGTACAGCAGTGAGGCAAAACAGATCCCAATTTTCCAGTCCATTTTTGAACAACTCCATCTTGATTACTCAGTGAGAAATTGAAAGTTAGAATTTATCCTTTTTCCTATAAGAGTTTCTTGCAATTTCAGCCCTGCAAGAGAGTCCCAAAATGCTGCTGTCACCCTCACAGCAACCTTGAAGCACATTCTCATTAATCTATATGACATAATTCTCCTCATAGTCTTTACCAAAAAGCTGCACCTATCAATAAGCAGGTGTAGTTTTCAAATCAAGCACTGGGAGGATAAATAAATCCCTACTTATATCTCTCAGAGCTGAGACATCAGTCTTGTGGGATGATGCTAGCAAGGAACTTCAATTTTACAGTATCACACATCAGCCATTTGCCTTTTGGTGTCCCGAAATGTCTGAGTGGTTGACTGCCAGAGGGATTTCAGCTAGAGCAGCTCCCTCCCCGCAGAGCTGAGGCTCACATGGGATGAGGTTCCGCCACCACACACTGAGTGCTGCCGGTCCTGCCCAGGACACCACAGGAGAATTCAGCCCAGGTGGTGCTGCACCACAGGTGAGCATCTCCACAGTTCTCCTTTCCAAAACACATTGCAGAGCAAGTTTGGTAACACACCAGTGACATTGTTGCAAGCAATACATTTTGGAAGCAGGTGGTGCCCAGCATCACAGCTGTGCCTGCACATATCCCTGCACGTGTCACAGAATGACAGAATATTCTGAGTTGGAAGGGACCCATAAGGATCAATGAGTCCAGCTCTTAAGTGAGTGGCCCACACAGGGATTGAACCCACAAGTTTGGGATTATTAGCATCTGCTTTAACCAATTGAGCTAATCTCCTAACAGACCATTAATTTTGTACAATGGATTAACTACAGAGTGACTCCAGAAAAAGGATATATATGTGCTAATACTACATGTCCTGTTATCATAGCTTGAAGGCTGTTGAAGAAAAACAAGGGATTTTAAAAGATGCTTCCAAATGTACAAGATAATAGCAGAAGCCTTGAAAGTGCAAGTGTGGAATAGGAGCCCTAGGGCTAGAAGCACAAATCACTAATAATAAGTCATTACTCACTACAGGAATGCAACCTTTTGTGCTGGTATTAAGGATAACAGAGGAAGCAAAGAACCAGTGTCTGGCATACATAAAACATATCAAACACCATCAAATGCAGATATAAAACTTGCTGGCTGATGAAGAAGGGACAAGTAAACTGTCAGCAAAGACAGAAAAGTAGTTTCAAGTGGGCCCAAAGCACAGGGTAAATAAGCCCCACCATCAATATCACCCACCTTCCTGCAAACAACTGGAGATGCTGGCAGCTTCCATAAAAATGCATAGAAAATAAAAGTGGTAGAAATGAGAAAGTTTTTCTAGGTTGCTTTCAACTGTGTGATCACTGGGAATGAGCTGCAATAATAGGACCACTTGGACTTTAAGTGTGAGTATGTCTGTACCTGGACTACATCATAATATAAACCCCATGTACGTGAGAGTTCATGTGCACTTGGGTGAACAGTACAATGAGGAGGTGCTAAGAGAAAACAGACTGAAGAGAGGGTAAGTGTGAGAGGTAGTGCACAAAAGTCTTTCCCAAATGGATAAACTCAGAAGATAAGTGGTCCAGTTGAATACACAATTAATGATGAATTCAGAATGCCAAGAGTCATCCCAAGACCACCAGGACACACTGGAATCAGCTGTGAACAAGTTGAACCCCATCTGAGAAGGCTGTATCTGCTGTTCACAGACAAAGACTGAAGAATTACACGTACAGGTCACTCTCTTAGAAGCCAAAGGCACAGTAGTAAAGCCTTCTGCTTCTGCTCAAAGGGCTTTCCTGCCAGCTGTGGTTCCAGTTGAGTATGAGTTAGTGCATGAGGGTTTGAGAAAGCTGCTTGAGTAACCAAACGCACCCTGTGAAAAATTATCTGCTTGAACAACAACAGCCTCATTCTCTTAATGATAATATCTTGAACAGAAAAAGGGTTCAGATAAATGTTGTTTGTGAGGAGTGTTTCTTTTGACTTGTTCCCGTCAGGGAAAAGGGAATTGACAACATTATAACTCCGTGATTAGACTGCTAATTTTTCAATTAGCGTAACTACAAATTTTTGCATCTCTATTTGTGTTTCTCTAGCTTGCATAAGTTGCACGAGGCAGCTGGTCTTTCACCACACCCTTGAGGTTTGGTAGTGATGTGGATGCAGCAGATGAGATTGAGCATTTCCCAGCTGTGCAGGGTTTCTGCCCAGTTTTGAAGCACTGCCTTGCTGCTTTGTTTAGATGCAACTGAAGGAGGACTGGAACAGCCTCACCTTCGCAGCTGAGTTACACTTCAAACTTCTCCAGGTTAACAGTTGTGTATGAAATCCCTCATGGGCTCTTATGAGGATATGCTGGATGCCAGGGCTCTCAGTGCTTCAGGGCAAACCTGCTGTTATAGCAAGAGCGCTCTAACAGTATTTTGGTAAACACATCATTCATTTCACAACAGCATTTGCTCTGTGTTTCCCCAGGTATAACTCCACCCAAAACACTTCAACACAGTGTGAACACCCCAGTCATCCAAGTCTGACAGGAAGAAATGAACAACCATGGCCCTCTGTACCATGGTCACCTGCTAATTGTAGCATTTACTCTAAGAAAAATTGTTCTCAAACCTGAAGGGCTATAGCTTCAACTTCAAATTCATTTTCACTGCCAGCATTTTCAGCAAAAAAAACTCTTTCCAGGAGAGGATACAAGACAGTTTCCAACACTCCCCACTCTGCAGCTACTGCAGCTACCTCTGTGAGACTTGTGTGCCCATTCCCACATCCCAGGTTAACAGCTCCTGTCATTACCTCCTGCTCCTGATTCAACCAGCCAGCTCCACCTGCTCTCATCAAAACACCAGAATGCAGTGAGATGCTCATACATGTCCTGCAGCTACTACATGCATGTCTCCGCTGACAGCTGTCTCCTCATTTTGATTTTCTGATTTCCTGAAAGTTTCCTTTTCCTCTAATTTTCCTCTTTTGTTAGTGCTGTCTGTTCTCAGCTAGACAATGTTAAAAGTACGTTTAATTTTTTGATGGCTTTTTCAGTTTAGTTTATTAAAATATTTTCATTTTTGAAAACTGTAAAAAATAAGGGGTTTTGAGAGTTAGAATGTTTGGGACAAGTTTTGTTTAATTGGAAAGTAACTTTTCATTTAAAAATAATTGATCTGGAAGGAGAAAAGTAAAGGCTGATGTGATTTGCTTTTGGCAGCATGGATTCTGTAAAGTTCTCTCCTGTGTTTGGACTCTTCTATTACTATTATTTTAAAACAAGAATGATATTTTCAATAGATATCTCCTTTCCCAAACTGCTACAACTTGTGTCTGGGCAGTTGTACTGCTGGGGAACTATATTTTTGGAGCAGGGATTGAAAGAATATTGAGAAAGTGTTGTGTTAAATTTTCAAAAGGCCATACAGCTGCCACCCACATACCAATGACAGATAATAGCACATCTTTCTTGCTTTGGAGTTATCTCACTAAATGATCATGACATACCCTCAAATATGTTTTTCAAGATTCAAAAAGCCATCTGGCCTCTGGATTTAACAAGTTTTTTATCAATCAGAGAAAAGTATTTTGAAAAAAGAAAAGCAATGCTGTCATAGATATTAACATAGGCAAATTAAAACCTTAGTCTTTATCTACTGATATATGACCAGACTGAGGGCCTCTAGTTAATCTGCCATCATCTTTTTTCTGCTGTCATTCTGGCAGACAGCAGTGAAAGTCTTGTAATACCAGCTAGCCCATATTCCTCAGCTCCTTTCCATTAAAAAGAGAACAGAGTTCTCATTGATGGTACATTAGGGATACACAGAGTACTTCGGAAACACCAGCTGCTAAATTTTCAGCTTTTAAACAAACCACACATAGGGGAAGGCAGTTAGTATTGCAATCTCTAAGAAATGGATTATTTCATCCCGTATTATCAGCAATAGGCTTCCCATGAGAAGCTGCACTCTTTACAGTCATCTGTGCCAGGCGTTTAATGAATAATCAATACAAGCTCATCTACAAGCATTCTTACCTGTCCCCTACTAATAAAACTCAGTGGGCTGATAATTCAGATGCCTTCCTCTGCAGACTGCTGCTTGTAGTATGTAGAGCACAGTTGGAAGATAAATAAAAAATGAACATTAAAAAAGCAGCAACAAACTGTCTGTGATAAAACTGAAGAAGAGGTCATATTTTCCTCTTCTCAGCAAGGATTTTCAGAGGTCCTTTTAATGAGGTATTTTCCGAGTAGGTCTGTGTGGGCCCAGAAGAATGCTGGCTACAAAGAGTAATTATTCTGGCACTCAGCTACTAGCAAACAATAAGGTAAAGCTGAATGGCTGTTGGCTTCTTCTGCACGTTCACAGGAGGGCACAATAATAAACTTAGAATCCTGTTTTCTTCTCTGTGCTAATCATTAAAAAGCAGCTGTCTTTAAACATTTAACTTGAGCTAACAGATATCAAGAATACTGCATGTTTAACAGTGCTAGGGTCATTTTATATGACTTTATCTGTTGGGAAGAATAGCTATGCTTGTTCCAAGTAAATAATATAATTTCTACTTATTAAATAATTTTATATTATATATATACAAACTTGACTTCATCTCATTAAAAAAATTCTTAGTTTTCCACTTTGGCATAATAATCCACTAAATAGAGTCATGTACCATTCCTCGGATATTTTAGAGTGTAGGAGAAAGAATAGAAGAACTGTAGGAGAACAGCAGACAGTACATTTTGCACCAAGAACAAGCATAATTTCTTTAGCCAACAAAGCTGGGTAGTGAGAAAACTCTTCATGATCAAGTATTCTACTAATGTCAGGCTTCTAAATAAGAGTCTTCCAAATTTAAGCAAAAACCTGTCAATGTTATACAGAATACTTCAGAGTTTCAGTTAAAAATAGGTAAATAACA
Organism: Gymnorhina tibicen; assembly: GCA_013399875.1. NCBI lineage: Eukaryota > Metazoa > Chordata > Aves > Passeriformes > Artamidae > Gymnorhina > Gymnorhina tibicen. Next base: position 452,108 of record VXAZ01010335.1, on the reverse strand, counting down.
CTCTTTCCATAGATGCTATGAACTAACCAAAAGGATCAGAGGAGCAAAGGATTATAAAGAAGGGAAGGGGAATTAACTGAAATGAACAAAATTCTACGTGCTGTCACTTACTTCCTACTGAGATTTTCTTCAGAAGTTCCCAATATAAGAACACAGGTGACAACGCAATGGAAAACACTTTTTCATGTAGTAAGAAATAATGCAGATTCAGTACTTGATTCCTATGTATTTTTACTTTCAAGTTGTATCTTCATGCTAAGAAACTGGAGGAAGGCACGGATGTAATAATCATAGCTTTAGATTAAAGAAGCAATTGAATTAATTTACTGACAGAACTACAACATCAGAGATTTTATAAATATTTTTATCACCTTAAAATAGTTCAAAGTCCGTATTTCCTAAAATACCCCAAAATAAACTCAGTACAATCAAGGTTGACCCCGGCAGTAATTCCAATATATTTCATATAGATTCTTAAACCACCCTCACCACCAAGTAGAGCTCATTACCCTCAAGTTGGGCATTAAGTGACATTCCTGACATACATCACAGGGATGGATTCTGTCTCTCCTCCGATAAAGGAGGATTTTGATGATGTTATGAGTGTTCATAAGTCAAGATCCTCTTGTGCTGTGTTTTCTATTAGCTGAAGACACATGCCCTCTTTTTCAAACTCTAGGTTTTTGAGTCCAAAATTTTGTAGCCATTCAAAGAGACTTTTGCTCTTTTTGCCTTAGTGGCAGATGACTCTGCAGTCTCCTAAATTCAGAGGGGACAGATTCAAGGAAAACATTGCTTGCTTACTGCAGTGCTCTAAAATGCCTGGATTGAGGAGAATCCTGCCAGATTTCAGAAGAAATTATGAATTTTTTTTTTTTTTTCATCACTTTGGACCATTTTTTCTCAAAGTTACTTGAAATAAGTCAAATTTTACCCGAGAACTGTGTGAAAATGAGTATGATTCTGAGTTTCTGAACTTGGTCTTACCTTTGAAAAGGGAAGAAATATCTCTTGGATGAAGATTGAAATTCAAATTAAGTAAAATAGGAGGCTAATATAAAGTTTAAAAAAATGAAAGCATTTCAGTTATCAGTTTGTTAGTTTGAGATATCAGTCGTAGTTTTAATTTTCAAGAGCAGGGATCATTAAACCAGACATCAAATATGCATCTTTCATTTAAATTCAACAGGAAAGACCCTATTGCGTTACTTTTTCATCCAATGTTTTGACGAGTTAGAAGATTTACAGATAATAAACAGATTTGAACTTAATAAGTCCTTGTTCTGCATCAGCAAATGACTCTTGCAAGTATTCTTTATCCAGGAGATTATATGTCCTGTGAACAATATTAAGAAATGACAAGCATTTTTAATAAAGCTCTCCTGTCTGCCTGCACAAGGCATCATGCAGTCTGTGAAAGGTTCATAATCAATGTCTTCTGAACAGCTTAATTTGTTTACATAACACAGAAGCATATCTAGTTGCAAATTAAAAAAAAAACTAAAAACCCTAAAACTCTAGGTCATGTATCAAGAGCATCCTAACAGCAATGTATTGGCACTCCAATAAAATTTTAATTATGCACACTTTTCACTACATTGTCGGATTATTTGAAAATATTCTTGACTCAGCTTTCACAAAAAAGGCACTGTTGTACTATTTATGTCAAATTCTTTTTCATAGTGTTAGACTTTATGTTCCTATTGACCTCAGCTCTTTCTTTAGGAAAAAAGTGTGAGGAGCTCAGTCTTGTCAAGAGTATCCAGCTGAGGTTTTGATTACAGCAGAGACTACAGGTCAAGGGGAGAGCTCAGGTGTCCAAGAAAAGCAAAAGGCAGATATACCCACAGGCCCAGTCCTCTTCCCTGGAACACCCATTCTCTGACTCTTAAAGCAAGTGAAATCAGTGACATGTATTCTCCCAAAAAGTAGTTCCCTCATGCTGTATTTGCCTCTCAGCTCCAGTCTCTGACTTTGCATCTGCCCTGCCTATTAGGTCTTGTTTGTTAACTAGCCAGAAACTGGTGTGGAGAAAAGAGCTTGAAAGTTAAGGAAATTAATCAAGTTATTTCTGGAAGTAACTTAAAAGCCCCCTTGTACCAAGAAATTACTTTTTCTCTGCTTTCCAAGAAAGATTATTGTAGAAAATTACCAAATATACCAGTAGAAGAGAAAATTCCATTAATTTAAAAGGTTGCCTTTAATTTCAATAGAAGTCAGATGCTGTGTTTCGTTGCATGTTGCCTCAACAGACTCTGTATTGCCATTGTACATAGGAAATCCCATCTCCTTTGCAGTTCTGCAGTGGATCAGGAATTTTTCATTTAAGTATTTTCCTCCACATTAAAAAAGTCAGTTTGCTTGAACAAAACCTTTTAACAGAACATACTGGGTTTTATTCACTTTTTATCTGGAAGATGCCTTGAATCCAGGACAGAATGATTCATGGAAGCACCAGAATGGAGAGACAGAACTGCTTTTGAATATGTCTCTCTTTGAACGACAAGATGGAAACTTACCCCAAGTTTCCTACAATGCTGATGAATGACCCAGGTACCAGACTCTTTCTCAGATGTGTTTTTCAGCATAAGCTTTGAAAGAGGTCTTCCACCATTAGCATCAGAAAACAGATTGCCAAAGGTTGAAACCTTCTTTCAGATAAAGTCTTTTCCTAGTCAGAAATAGGAGACCCAGTTACCGAACGTTACAACGATGTTACAACCTTCCGGAGTCAGGGAAGCATTCAGCTCAAAAATCCTGACCCTAAGGCCTTGGAAGAAGGATCTGAGGAGCAAAAAAGGAGCTTTAGGTAACTGTAAGACGACAGGTTTTGTTCTGCAGCCCTCACTGGAACCTGCTTTTTGCCTGCAAGCAGCCAAGAGACACTGCAGCACCTGATGGTAACAAACAAGCCAGAAGGCTGCAGGTGAAGGATCTGCACATCTGATCTGTCCTCGGCCTTTATTCTTCTTCCAAAACAATGCAGCTGAGAAAGGCACATGGTCACAGATTTGAAGCAATTGGCAGGCATTTTCGTTTGGCTCCTCACTAACACTAAATAAACACAAGATTTAGGGCTGTACTGACCCATAGCTGTTCTTGGCAAAATTCAACAGCAAAAAAGGTCTATAGAGAGGATTCGTGCTACAAAAAAAAAAAATCAGGTCTGCTTAAGAACTCCTTGTCTGCTACACAGGACACAAACTATTTCTTAGTCATTGCAATTTAACTCCAATTCACTAGAACTTCAAACATTCAATAGAGCATTCAGGATTAAGAGGCTTTGGCATGCTTTCTGTAGAAACTGCATGTCTTTGTGCGTGTGTGTGTTCGTAAAATGAAAGACAGGAGAATGCTATGTGGGTGGAGGTGAAGTGTCAAGAATTTGGGATTTGCTTTTGCAAATAGCTAGGTCAGCAAACTATATACTTGTCCTATTACAATACACTAGGCCTTGCTCACATGAAACTCCAGAGTTCTTAATGGAAATTTTTTAAATGAAAAAATATAGATTTGAGCAAGATTTTATGATGTTTTTGAGATCGCATCAAAATAAAAATGAAATAGGCTTTCATACATTTACACCTGCTACTTAAAAATACGCTTCATTCCATGAAGACTAATGAAAGGCACAGTTCCATAAGAATTATCCTATATCACATCAGAAGACCAAATTCTAAATTATCAGCTTGTTTCAACCCTAATTACCCATGTGGCACAATTCAGAAGTTGTTTTCTCATCCAAACTTAGTTTATCTCTCTTGGAGCATGTGCACCTGATTGCAAGACTATTTTAAAAGGTTGTTATCTGTCAGTGGAGGTACAGATAGTGAACCAACCATCTGTGGACTGCTGGACATCCACAACTGCAAAATAAAAAAAATTACTGTAGTGCAAATGGATTTATTTGAATAGCCTACCATTACTTCTTCCCTGGGTAGCATGAGAATGTGTCTCTGCTAACAGGGGATAACTCGTTTGAATGTCTTAGTCGAGCATCTGCAGTCATGTGGCCTTTCATACCTGGTAAAACAAGCCTGAAACATCATGAAAAACCCTTTTGAAGGATTTCTTAGGGAGCAACATTGAATTCTACATCACTTCTAAGATATTTATCTCCTTTTTTTTTTTTTTTTTTTATTTCTTTGCTGTTTTTCACCTCTTTAAAACAGCTGTACACAAATACACACTTAGAAAGTATATTCTGGGAAAGAATTTTTATACACTGTATCTATCATTGCAACTGATCAGCAAGATAAACCCTCTGGTAAATCTTCATGTTTCTTCCCTGTTCAGATTGACCGCACACTTTCCCAGGAATCGTAAAAATCTACCGACTAAATTATCAAACACAACTTCTGAGAGCCTACTGAGAGCTAGTTCAATGCAAAAGGTTTTTTTTTATTATTAATGTTATAAAATGGCAACATAATTATTGAAAAATTAAATCTAAAATAAAATAGAGGCATGAGATCTTTGAAGAATATGCAAAAAATGTAATTTATTCATGTAGCAGCAAAGGAAGGTGCACAAAAAAGCCACCAAGAATTGGTTTGCTGTTAGATTTTGACATCAAATGTAAGAGATTTTCAAACATTGGGGGGGG
>VXAZ01010335.1:354415-447496 GCA_013399875.1 Gymnorhina tibicen | reverse complement strand
GGAAGTTTTGGGAGAAACAAGAAAATTTGGGGGGGGGGGGGGAAGCCCATAATAAGAATGTCTAAGGGAAAAAAAGTTAAAATACTAGGTTAGTATAAGGTAACAAAGAGGGATTAATTTAACAAATTATATAGAAATTCCACACAAAAACATCCATATAAATACTTAATATTTAGGGCAATGCAGAAGCAGCTAGGGATTAGCTGTTGATCAGGACATGGGAATGAAAAGGACAATTTAGGTCCCCTGTGCTGGCCCAGTGAATATTCAATTAGTTGAACAACATGAAAGACTTTCATTAGGAGAAACTCACTGACATACTCCGTGCCTAATGATGAAGCATTGTAATTGCCTCGCAAACGGGGAGATGTGAGCTCAGTTCATAATGCTGGCCCCTTTCTCACACTGTTCTCTAGGTGTCAGCTCTCAGACACAGCCTGAGACAGGACACTGGACAAACCGGGACTCTGGCTGATCCCGTGTGGCAGTTTTTATAGTCTCATTCTCATAAGAAACTGATACCTAGTTTAGAGGCCTAAATTTGGAAAGAGTCACAGCTGAGAATGCCGAGCAAGGCGAGCTGCTCCCCCGTGGCTCCGTGTCAGATCCTTACCGCTTTCAAGGGCCGGGGCTCGGGCTCTTTTCTACAGTCGTCTTTTCCTGATGGCTCCCCGAGGCAGCTTCACGACTCCGGGGTCGTAACTTTCTTGGGTGATTACTACAGGTAAATCCAAATTATCCCTTCCTAAGCTCCAGAGCTCGGGAGTACTGAGCCAGTCTGGGTCACCAGCCATGCAAATACAGGCTAATTGTGTAACACGTCACCTAATTTAATAAGCAGAGCACAGCTCTGTGCTAACCAAGTGACTCATTCTCCACACCAAAGTGGCTCCCATCCGGATGGTCACAGCATGGTGGTGCCTCCTTTCCTTTAAACATGGCCCTCCGAGCTGTAGAGGGGGTGTGCATGTGTGCATGGACGAGAGACCGCACAGCACCTGCAGATTAGTGCTGCAAAGGCAGTGCTGGACTAAGAGCCATTGTGGTCCCACAACTCATGACTCACAGGTCCCAGTGAGCACCTCTCAGTTCTCGCAAAAGATCTTTTCTGTCCAAATGTGCACTGTTGAGCTATTTGTGCTCTAGAGAAAACCCCACACTTACTGTATCCTGCCATAGCACCTACATGGCGAAAATAAAAAGTCCACGGCCAAATCAACTCCAGTGAGATCTAGAGTGCTAAGTCTTCATGAACTTGTGCAAGTAAATGCCTCACAGCTCAGGTTCCCACCAGCCATTCAGAGTCCATGCCAGTTATATTACCCTAAAGTTCCCGTACTTTGGAGGGTTATGCAATTTGCAGCACATTGTTTTCCAGACTACCTCTGCTAGATTAGCCTAATATTTTGATACCAGTCATTCCCATTCAGAAGCTAGCAACCTCTAATCAACTTTAAATTGCAATCAAATGATTGGCACATTTTAAAGATACATCAATCCTTACATAAGTAATAGTACAATTCCATTTTTAACAGAAAAAGTATGCTGTTCCAGACATCAAATTTTGATGGAAATATCAAAAATGGGCTTGTATTCTGAAAAAAAAATTCCTTGAATGAAATTGAATCTGTTCACTACTTGAATTGCTGGCAATGAAAGTAATTGTATGACAGCCTCTGATACGAAAATGTTACCTATGAGTGTAACAAATAAGTTCTACCAAACCAGTAAGTGCTATCTTTGTTGCCAGGGAAAAAACAGGCACAAAAATAAATACTGCCTTCTGAAGGAGATATTAAGGGCAATGCTAACAAGTAAACTGAAGCAATATACGATAATCTTACTCCTGCCAAGAAATGTCATGACAAAGTCAATATGATATATATGTCAATACATACCAATGTTATTTTAACATCAAATCAGAGTCCTAGGTCAATGTTTTGCGTAGCTGATGATAAAAGTGACACTGGTAATAGCAGTATTACTTACCAAGATGTGTTATGTCAGCTTGCTTATGTTCCTGTCAACACTGAAAACGTACAGTGATAATGCACTACATATGCTACCCACCTCTCTGCCAGCATCAACCTTGCTTATGCCAAATCTTTCTAGAAACACTAATCAACATGGCCTGCTACAGAGAGCTGAGATACTGAGGCTGTCTAACTTAAGATGCTGATGAATAAGTAATAAACCTTCAAGCATTACAAGCAAACTAAGGTTCTGCCAAGGAAGACATTATAAAAGACTGACAGTGATTGCAGTTGGATATTCTAATAGCTTTTATATTATGAAAATACATAATTTTTTTAGTACCACATATACCATCTAGTAATACAATAATGGTAGTATAATAGAAATGTTTGATTGCCTACAGAAGACTTTGAAATAATTTTACAGGTTTACTCCCAGTGAAGATTTTATTAAAGACATACATATGCAAAAGATGTGTTGCATTTTCCATTGTAAATAAAGGAGACAAAAAACCTTTTGCATCATCATTTTAGCCTAACTACTGTATTTCAGCTGTGACAGCCTTCATAAAATAAAAATACCCTTTAGAAACACTCCTGACAGCAGCTTTTCTGTGCCCAAGTATCAACCTTCTGGAAAGACTGATCCCTAAATCTCTAGCAACCTGGAACTAGTCCTTTGTAGCTCATTCCTACTTGCACAGGCTCTGGGAACACTGCCCACAGTGGTGGTAGCAGGTGCTCAGGTCACAGCAACTGACCAGCATGCCCATGGCTCCCTGAGACCAAAGGGGCCAATGTAGTGTTGTGTCTGCCCAAACCAGTTAATGAGTTCTGAGGTGGGGAGACGTGGGATGCAAATTCTGGGACCAGAGGGGCCTCTGAGATTTTTCACTGTTGATTTTGGTGAAGAAACGTCCCCAAGTTTTGTCCAGAGTACTTTAATGAAAATGTTTATGTGTGGTCAAATGTGTTGCTCTTACTTTCTCTAGTGAGAAGAGAAAGCACAGGGTGGACTTGGGTTATATTCTGCCATGGGAACCTAGTCTAATCCTGTGCTACATCCTCCCAAAACATGAGACAGAAGTCTATACCAATAACAAGGCTAGAAATTATTACTGTTAATAATTCAGAAATAAACATAAAATATACATTATCGCTTACTCTTTATATGAGTCTCCAGAATAAAAATCTTTTTGTTATTATTCTTTTTGGCTTGAATATCCATCTCATTAAGCAAGATACATGACTGGGACTAAATTATTTGAAGAATCACTTATAAAAACCTTAACAATATTATTACTTCACAAAGTTGATGCTTTAAAGAGTTTACATGCTGTCAACTTCAAAGATTTTTCCTCTTTGTTGTCCAAATTCAGGAGCAGTATATCTTGTATGACTGGAAGTGCACCATAAATATTACAGATGGTCAGAAGTAATGTATTAGTTTGTCAGATTTTAAAATGGCTTCTAAAAAACAAAAAAAAACCTTAGTATTTGTATGAATAAGTTACATCATTAATCTTTGTAATAAGCACCATCTGAGACAGAAGATTTTACATTTACAGTGATTAGCATAAGGTTAATCTCCATCAGTCAACTGCAACTGTAATAAAATACACTGAGAGCCCTTGAGCTTATGGTATGCAATTCTACAAAAGCAATTACATTTCTCTGCCTGTTATGGAAGTGAAGTTTTTTATAAGACCCAGCCAAGTTCATTTCTAGCGATAGAGAAAACCAGTGGTATAAAGGCAATAGCCTCAGGGATCTGTCCATCTGTTATTTCCAAAAAGAACCAATTTCATGCTTAAATGTACCTAAATATGTATAAACATTACTGCACCTTGTCGAACGTTAATTCTCTAAAAGCATTCCCAAAAACATACTTGATCCATCCAGTAAGTACAATGAAACACCATTTTAAATTAAACCAAATAGCCTTAAAATTGACAAAGACACGGCACTGAGAAAAGGGAAAGCCAACAATACCATATTCTTTAATACAGTCCCCACAACTTGTAGGCAAATCCTAAACTATACCTCAAACATGACAAAGAAAGTAGCAAATAGCTTTCTAACCACAAAATCACCACAATATTAGTTCCTTTGAGGTGGATAATCTCTTAAGAAAAACAAAGCTTTGTTCATTAACAGGTCTGGGTTAAACCAGAGATCACCTAGTGATCACCTTCAGACTTCTTATCATCTATACTATCTGTTGATGTATAATCCCATATAAAACATTACATACCATACTGCACCATTCCTGTAGAACACTCTGCTGCAGAGCAGCACTTCAGCATCACATAAACCATCAAATGTCTCTTCTTTTTTCTTTAAAGCTGGCTAAACAGGTGCGGGTGTGTAATATAGGCAGCTGTTTTTCCTTTTCAAACAAGCTTTCTGAATAAAGTCTGCCTGAAGAAACTTAAACCCATGTATTCCCCAAACACCAGGCAAGAGGCCATTCTTGCAAGAGGCAATGCTCATTCCCTCTTCTATTATGCTGCTTTATATTCCGAAATGATTCAGCAGTTATGATTGCTTATTGCCCACCAATAGTTAAGGGACATTATTAATAGAGGTGGAGATTTGGGGGGTTGGGATGCATCTTAACGTTGGTTTAAAGAAATTATTCAAAGACTGGGTCTCCAGGACGCTGGAGGCACCCACATTCCCCCACCCTACTCTAGTAGGATGTCTTTTAAAAGGGGATAACAATTTTTCTTTTCCTTTTCCCTTTGTATTAAATAGAAATGACCACCCAGTGGATCTCTGTTCTGTGAGGGGGGTTCAGATCAAATTCATAGAATCAAAGGACTTATCAAAATAACTTCTGCTTTCTGCATTTGGGATAGAGATATGGTTTCAGACTGGCACCAACACAGAGGATACTGTAAAATGAAGTCATTGAAGCTGAAACGGATGTGGTTGGGAAATTTTCGTATATGAAAGCCTTGAAAGCCCACGATTTGAAGGGAACTGAAAATTGCTTTTCCAGAATTTCAAATGAAATATTTGAATTATGTCTGAATCTTACTCTGGGTGGGAAAAGCTTTTCATCTCAGGTCCCAGAAAAGGAGACTTCATTCTTGCTTTGCACTGTAGTAAGCTAGCTGGCAACTATGGTCAGTATGAGCCATTTAATATTTTGTCTTCTGTCACCTCTAGTTCAAGAATTGTGTTATAAATCTAGAAGATAAATAGGAAGAGACCAGATTTGTTTTAGACTAAACGGACTGAAAATAATGCACATGCCATAATATTGCACTGTCTCTTGGACTAATCTACATGCCAGAATATTGGACTGCTCTGTCTCAGTGCTGATATGTTACCTTCCCTCTTAAGATTCACGGTATCTTTAGAGCAGCGGGCTTGGTGGTGGGAAGGCAGACAAAACTTAAGGTGTCTTGCAAGACATCCCTACGGGTCTGTAGATTAAGCAAATGTGGATATATTTTAGCAAAAGCAGGATGAGGGCCCCACAACAAAAATAAGGCAGCCAGCTCCATGGTCTCACGCATGTTTGGGGTCAAGTGGAGGTACAGAATCTTCTAGAGAGCCTGGAATAACTTCACATCAAGTTTCAGTAAAACTGGTCAGTTTTTTTGTTTTTAGTAAATTCTAACCAAAGCAGACTGAGGCTAACTTATTTCCACTTCATACTCCTTAACTTCAGTTAAGCCAGCTTGATTTGCAGAGGCTGTAATCCAGTGAGCAGTGTAACTGAGGGAAAGAGCAGCTCCCTTTCCAGCTCTTCTCCAGCCCAACTCCTTGTCTGCAAGTGATGTTCTTTTGTCTCCTTGGTTCAACTGTCCAGTTTTTTGCTTCACCTTAGGCAATGTAGAATTCTTCCCCGGAGAATTAAGTTTTAGGCTGTTTTGTACAAAAACAGCCTAAGAAAAAATAATTTTAAAAAAATACTGCCAATGACTGACTGGCATTTCATTCCAGTAAGTGCAAGCACAAAGGAAATTAAGTTAATCCGACAGGTGCAATGAGGCAGAGTATCTGGTTCAGTTATACACGTAGTCAGTGGGTTCACGTGCTGCGGGTACCATGATTAGTACCTTTGATAAATATCACTGATTTCATTTCTGTCTGTGCCACTATGTGTCTATAGGCACATATGTATCACACTTGATCTTATCCTTGTAAAAAACAGGTTTGATTTCTTTTGTTATTGAGTACATCGCTCTTGGTGATGCAGCACAGCTTGGCTATGTGTATAAATAAGGTTTATCAAGTGAGATATAACCCTCTCTCTTCCTACAAATGTCCCCCTTTATTTGTAGACAGAGTGTCCTGTCCTTTGTAAAGGTACTCTTGTTTAAATGAGAAAAGCTGTTTTGTCTGTAAAGATTTTATATTGCAAGGCACTTTCTTCCAGAACTGAATTTTTCTGCATCATGATTTTCTAACAGAAATGGAAAACTAGATGAGAACAATCAACTGGCTCATCTGTTGCTATAATTCCAGTTAATTCTTGAAAGAATTTTTGCAGAGCTCCTGCATTATTTTACTGCTTTAATTCATACGTAACAGAGTATATACATTCTGGAATTAAGCAAAGTTCAAGCAAAGGAAGTGGGATATTTGCACGTATTTCTGTCCTGCACTTTCATGACAAAGGCAGAGAAAAGCTCTCTGCAGTACAAGTGAAGCTTTCCTTGATTATTTGAAGGCAGATACACTGACTGTATCTGTGATGATCAGTGAATGCATACTAGTTAAATAATTTCCATCTCTTCTTGACAAATTAATACCGGATGAAAAGCATTTAAGTATATGTAAATCATCCCATGAGAAGATTTTTTTTCTCCACATTTCTTAATTCTATTTTCCCAAAACACAATGGAGTTGTCAAGAAAAACACAGATAATTATGTTTAGCACACAGCCAATTTTTTTCTGCAGGTCTGATTGCCCTCTCTCAGGGCATGTGATGTCCCTTCACAATTTTTTCTTTCCTGACTAGTAACTAAATCATAGAGACCATCCTGAATTCACAATCACAGCAAGGAGAGTAATCTTCCAGGATTATTCTCCTTGACTATTCAGTGAAGGAATCTACAAGCTTTGTGGGTCAATCCCATTGCAGTGGTGAAGTCAACGTTCCCTAAAAGGAAAGAGTTATGGTTATTACAACTTGGAAACTGCTGTACTTAAATTCACATAATTAACAGTACAAACTGAATGCTCTCCTAATCATTTGATCCTCTATTGTTCAAGTGAGAAACATGAGCAGAGCCTTGTTAGCTTGCCCAATGTATCAGAAAGAATATATAGGGTGTAGTAGAATATTAAAAGAGGTTGTGGGAAAAAATAGCTTCACAAGACATGAAAAAAAGACAAGAGTGTGTAAGATAATAAATGCCTGACATACTTAACATGCTGAAAATACTCTTTCAGACTGGAATCCCCTCTGCTATCAATCAAAACCAGTGGTTCTTAAAATAGCCTAACACTTTCCACAGGAGTAGGAATGTCAACGGCTGTTTCTTGGGACTGTGCCCAGATTTCAGTCTACATTTTCTCTGCATTTTCACTTGTGTATATCTTGAACTTCACATCTAAAATTTTGGTGTGCCTGCTGATACCTCTGTTCCACATAAAATATAACTCTGAGCAATGAATTAAATAAATTGAAAGACAAAAAAAATAGCATTGCAATAATATGAAAAGCCAAAGTTTCTGCAAACTTAAATGGACGTTTCCTGTACAGACAGTTAAGGAAACAAATATTTACCAAATCTACACATGAGCTTTTTCAAGGCTCCATTATGGTCAAAGAGGAAAGAAAGGCACTTTTTAGAGAACAATACATTTCACCATAGATAGGCATCTAGACTACATCAGAGAATAATGCCCAAGAAGTCCCTACTTCCTTCCACTGACTGCAACAGGAGCCTAGACAACCTCTTCAGATGTAAATGCAGCTATCTAAATTCAGGAGAGATGAATCACAGCCTATTGATTAGCCTTGTTATCTAAAATAAGAGTTTCTAAATTTCTGATTTTAGGGAATGAAAATCAGGTAACTGAACAAGATCAGATTCTGAATTAGTATGAGAAAAATTACTGTGACCTGGGGTCTACCCACTCTCACCTCTTCAATTACTCCTGAAGACTAGCAAGCAAAATATTGAAATCTTCTGTAGGTCTCAAACATCTAGAGCCCGCCTTCCACATCCAAAGTTCATAGCACAGATCTTGAATAAATTTAAAAGGGTACTCTGATATTTTCTTTACAATTTCTGTATTGAAATATCATGCTGACACCTGAAATTTTTGTGGGAATGAATGCTGGAATGCCAGAAAAATCAAGAAATAGGTCTGAAGGCCTTTTTGGGGTTTTTTTGAAGAAAGCATAGTGCTAGAATGCCAGAAAGCACAACTAGTAACTAAATGCCATTTCATGTTAGTTACAGAAACTTCAAAACCAGGGTAAGTCAAATGCTAGAGGTTCTTGAAGCTTACTTATTGGCTCAGTCTAGAATTGTTTATGTCTTTGAATAAATTTTTCTCTCATATTTTTCTACTGGAAAATGGTTAAAATCAAAATAAAATTTCCAATTACCTAGCGGAATCAAACTCTATGGATTTGGCTTTAGGATCAGGAAAGACTTGACATCAGAAGGGCAACATCAATCGCAAGGCAACATGCTTGTGCCAATGTTCAGTATGGCAGCAGCACATTCCTCAGCCATCAGGGAGATCAAATTTTTGGAATGGCTTTAAGATGGCAAGCTTTCAACTAAAGGCACACCACCAAGGCACTTGCAAGCTGAGGCTCACTATCTCCCAGGTGCAGAGACCAGCTCTCCTCTTCCCTTGGCCATGGGATCATCTCTTATTCTTCAACCCACTGCACACCGTGTGCTTGTGAGGATAACATTTACCTGCCACCTTGCTTTAGTTAAAGGAGCAAAGTGGTTTTTTCACCTTGCCTTGCTTTTTCTGTGTGTTCTCTTTTTCTCCCTTTTGCTAGCTGCCAAACAGACACAAGATAGCATTAATCAAAAGTTCTGGGTGACCTTTGAAGAGACACTGTGCTGGGAGCCCTCTTTACAATCTAAATGAAATACTTACATCATCCAAGGAATGGGCTCTCTTGAGGTTATAGACAGTTTCACCAAAAAAAAGTGTGGGCACACATGATGTCAGGCTTTAAGGAAAAAACCCTGCTTTAAGAGTATTCATTGGATAAAATTTCCTTGCCATTTCTTTCTGTACTGCAAAAGCACGTTAGCTAGTGCCCAAAGGGTCTAGCTACCACCTGCCCAAAGGGTGTCTGAGGAAGGACAGCAAGTAAAATGCATTTTACCAGTCTATTATATGGTGAATGATTTCATAAAGCAGCTGTTTCAGGATGTATATATAAATATAATGTATATTTCTTTTTCTGTAGTGAATGACCTCCCCAAAAGCAATATTCATCTGACCAAAAAGCAAAGGTGTCCAGAACAGAAATCTAGATCTAAGTCACATTCTGTTTACATGCAATACAGAGGAATTGGCGCTTCTAAGATGCAGCCCATCCTACTCAAAGGTAAATGTTTAATATGGATCAGATTAATCATAAACTCAGTTTATTTAGTTGATATTTAAAAAATCTGATTATTCTCACTCAGATGTACATTATAGACATCTCAAAGAGGGGATATTATTCCTGTCTAAGCAACATTAGTTGGACCACTCATACACAAGATTCCCTGTAAATATGAACCAGTGGGTACCCAGAGCAAGACTATGCCTACTACAATATTGTATAGAAAAACAGATCTGCATAAAGCTAAATTTCTACTCCAATGTCATGGACTCTTGGTATAAGAACAAAATTGCCATGAGGCACCACCTGAATTTATCATACAAACAAAAGTGGCAGTTCATATAACAGATAATTATTATGAAACTTGCTGCATCAGGAAGTTCCAGATGCCAAAAACAAAACCAGATCAAAACCCAAGAAAATACATCCATGGCAAACAGATCCACTTATTTACACTAAGCTCAGGGGAAACAGGAAGGCACAGGAATATCTATCCTTTTCACTATGCCTTTTTTTCCACAAGCATGAACTACAGGTAACAGTCAAGGACAGGACACTGAGCTAGATGGACTTGACCTCCAATTCAGTCTTCTTTTCTAACTTCATATTGCCATCACTGTTCTTATAGCAGTGAGCCAAGCAAGGAATATTATAATCCTCTCTCACTCATACCATTTTTTTCCAGGATTAACAAATGCAGGTTAAGCCTCAGTTTTATACCAGGAAGCACCCAGAGCACAAACAAAAAATGCAAGCCATCACCTTACCTGCTTTTACAATATTACTTCAAAACATTTGTGCTTGGTCCAATCCTCCATTCCTGATACCTTATTTCAGTAGAGATATTTACTGGTGAGGAGAGTTAGTGCTGGGGCCAAACACCTACTTGATATTATCCATTCTGTTTGTCATCAGTGTGACTCAGAGCAGTGGTCTCATCTTCCATCCTTTTGGGCAAAGTCGAAAAATTCCTAAGAATAGCAGCAGAATTCGACTGCAGAATGTTTTTCTGTGGAAGCCAAATCTTAGACTGTGACTAATGCTGCTAATTGAATTTTTACCTCCCATCTTTTTAGGGGAGAACACAAACAGTAACAGGTAAGGTTGTTTTTTATAATGTTTCTTTCTACTACATTGTCCCTGTCCCTTTTTTTAGGGCAGTGAAACACCAAGCCATGACTCAAAACCCTCTTCTTAAACACCTTAACTATTTTCTGAAGAATCACACACATGGGGATTTCCCAGTAATATTCTGGAGCTCGCTCTGAGCTATCATTGCAACACAAAATAAGTTCTGATCTGTTTGTCATAAGAAATATTTCACATATGACATTCTTTTTCTTTCTGTCCTAACATCCCATTTTCCTTTTACTTTTAAATTAGCCATCAGGCTAACTACTGTATTTCAGCAGCTATGCACTACCACATATGAACTCTTATGCCAAGCTGAAGGAGACACATATCCTTTATATTAAATACATCTCCTACATGACTGAAAGAAGTATGTTAGGGAAGAAAAACTGTCATATTATGCTAAGTCAATTTCTTTTGAGCACTTTTAAATCAACTCTAAAGGAGAAAAAAAAAGTGAAAAATCCAAACAAACAAAAGAATCATAAATATTTTTTTTGCACTAAGTAACTACCATTCCCTTCACCCCATTCTACTTCAGAGAGCAACAAATTACTATTATCTTCCAGTACAATCAGTGTAAATTAGTTATTTCAAAACTGGGTAGAAATAGACATAGACACACATGTACCCCTAACAGGAATACTAAAATGCTGCTAAAACCAGGAAATAGTTACAACAGTTTTCAGGAAAATCCTTTAAAAAAAAACAAGTCTTGTGTGTATTTGGGGAGTTTTCCCCAAATTTTACCTGTGTTTATTGCAGCCGAGCCTGTATAGAGAGCCCATCAAACAGACAGGAACAGGAACTATTTCAGCATGCAAGCCAGCTGTCTTGGATAAACCTATGTTCTCTGGTAGTAAGCTTTAAAAAAAAATATTTGAAGTTTTAGTGTTTTGGGCCTTGTTGCTGTTTTTTTCAATCAAAACAGAATGGTGTATAATCAAAACTGGCTGCATTTGTAGAAAAGAAACCACATGAAGCTGAGCACTAGCAATTAAGAGTGTAAGTGCTTTTCCTAAAAGGAAATACAGTCAGTGCTTACCTTCATCTCAGTATTAGCAGCCAGACACACAATGCTTACAATAATTATTTTCATGGAGTTATCAAATTTTTCAACTGCAAACTCTAGTCCCAGTGGATATTAGATCACAGAAGCAATCCAAACAAAATCAGTGGAGGAGTGCTGCTAATGAAGTGTGCGCATAGATCCACACAAAGTCGTAGCCCTAAGTATTTATCAGAGAAACACATTGGCAAATATATGCCAAAAAATAAATAATATGTCAGATTTTAAAGATTAATAGCAGTCAGTCCGTTGTTCCTGTAAGTGGCATAAGACAGCCAAAATGAAAACAAAGGAACCAAAATACAACCTTGTAAGATCCCACAAACAACCAGGGCAACTGCACAATCTAATTTATGTTATCTGATATTACTTCAGGCTTCCTAATGCTGAAAAAATCCACGGTTATCTCTAGACTTAAATAAAGAACCAACCATGGGACTGGAGAGCACTGCAAAGCTGTGAAAGGACAATTCTCGTTATAATGCCCAAAGCTCCTGCCAGGCTGGAGCACAGCAGCTGCCTCACATGCCTGGAGTGCAGCCAGCAGGAGTGCCACAATTCCTGTAAACACTTCAGGAAATACAGGAGAACAAGAGGTCAACCAAAAATGTGACACACTGCCTAGTGCTGTCGAGTGAGAAGGCAACCATGCCACTGAAAGAGCAGCAGCAAAGGAGGACTGTCTGCAATGCTGGAGAGATATTAATCATAGAAATAATAATAGCAAAATAAATCAAGCAAAGAGCTGAAGCATTCTCACTTGAAGATATGATGCAAAGTATCACTCCCAGCTTTCTGAGCAGAAATATATCTTCTGGTTATATAGCAGTCCCAGGATATAAAAGTCTTCTGTATACCTATCTACATCTATTTCTACAGATCAACACAAAAACAATTGGTTAAGACTGAGTTACAAGTGCAGTCAAGTACTTTATATATAAAGTGCCAGAGGGAAAGGAGGGAAATCTTGTTTATGGTTCAGCTAGACTTGGGTATGGAAATCAATGGCAAAACTTGTTTGCACAGAAGGAAAAGAGTTTTCCCTAGTATCAGCATCAACACATGTGGAAAGCTGTGCTGATGAAGCCAGCAAGAAAACTGCAACAGCAATGAGGTTTTAGTCTCCTTACTGAAATCCCTCATCCTGCAGTACAGGAAAAAGCACAACTAAACTTTTTAATGGAAGAGGCTTATAAGTGTCTAGTGGGAAACTAACAGATGTTGGGAGAATCACTTCACCAATGTGAAAGGTTGTTATAAACATATTAGCAGGGAGTTTCTGCTGTTAAGCCATACTTACAAGCCACTTACAGGTGTTCTCTCAACTGATCTGTGACTTCTACACAATTATTTACCAAAAGTGTGAGGAAACTTAACATTAGGTACAAATGGAATTTTACATTGCCCAATAAAATACAGCTAGTCACACATCAATTATTAAAAGGATAAGGTTGCTGAAGATTCAGCCCAACACATTCCCTATTTTTCATTCTCTATCTCTATTCCCATGTTTCTTGAACTTTTTTAATTCACACATATCTATTTAATTCTCACTCCCACCACCTTGTAGCCTTTTTTAACTTCATTTTTCAAAAGTAATTACCTTTTTTCCCTTTTCTTTCATTTCTCCTATTTCAGACTCCTATTACTTTTTCTCCACCTTCTTTTAATAATTTTTAGGACTCCCTGCCTCTCCTGTCTTACTATCAGCTTTCTTCTCAAGTCTTGTCTACCGTATGTATTACAACCATGTCTATGGTGTGCAGTACTAAAAAGGTTTGTGGTGCACACCACATTTTGCCACAGCACCACTGAGTGCAAAGAGCCCCCCAGATTCACCCCACTTTTTCACTTCACTAGTACTTTTCCCTGCAGCATTGATTTTACTGACATATGCAGCAAAGAGTAAAATGATTTTGCTAAGTTCCTTTGCTTCAGGAAACAACAAAGTGCTGAAGATCCCCACCAAAACCAATTTAGTAATTCCAAACAGCACTTATGCTTCAAAAGTTCTCCTAGGTTCAACTTTTCAACCCCTATTCCTCCTCCATTCAATGTTCATCCCTTTTCTGCACCTGTAAACCCACATGTGCCTAAATATGCGGGTAAAAAGTTCTTAGGTACCTATGCTACCACTCTTGGTTATCCAAAGGTGCTGCTGCCTTGGCTCAGCTCAACATCCAGGTGCTCATCTCACACCCAAAGCCAGACTCATTTATTGCTCAGGTATCACAGACCCACATCTCTGACAGGCAGCACGCAATGCTCAGGAAAAGCAGAGACGCCGCATTACGAAACCGGGCACCAGAGGCGTTTTCAACAGCGGAGCGTTGCTGTTCAGCTGGAGGAGGACAGACAGGGATGACACACCACCATAACAGGCCAAAACCAGGAACTTAAGAGGTGATAACATAATAAAACAAATTTGAAAATTAACTGGCTGGTGCAAATAAACTTCACTGAGATATAATTCATTGTTTTCTGTCTATTTTTAAAAGTGCCTTTCAATTTCTTTGTGGGTTAATAGTTCCAAACTCCCTTAGTACTTGCCATTCCACATAATACCTAGCCAGTCACTTCAGTGAAATTCTAAATAACTGATTTTAACACACAGCTAATAGATATAAATGTACTTTCTGATGATTTTTCTGTCAGATATGTTCATCCCTCTGAAATGAAAGCAACAGCAAAAAAAACCATTTTAAACTTATTACATAATTGTGGTTTTAAAACTTCATTAAAACTGCTTTAAAACATGCCTCATTTTCCAGCACAAAAACATACATAAATTGTAAATTATGGCAATAACTTTCTTTTTATGAAATCTACATATTTTAAATTACACACATTTAATTAGGGAACTATTTATTGAATTGAAGAATATAACAGTTTGGGATGTTTATTCATGAATTAGATGGGAAAAAATAAGTTGTCCACAGTCTTCTGAATATTGCTTCAAGATCACTTGAATTCATGCTTTTTCCATATATTCAATATAGCAGCTTAAAACAAACATCTGAACTTGAAAGACATTTACAAAGAATCCATATGAAGAATTTAGTACACAATAGCATGTGCAGTGTGTTCTGCAGATTGGTTACTCCTAAACTTGAGCTAAAAGGCCCTGATGTAGATGATTTGTGGGTGAAATTGCAACATACATCATAGAAAATTACAATATTAGTAATGCTAATGATGATGCAAATATTAATACTTATGCAATGCTTTAGATTCTCCACTGGTTTCCAAAACAATCATTTGGAATCCAAATATTATCTGATTCCTTTTATGTTCACTGAGCTGGAGCACTAGAATCCCGCTCACAATTTCCTCCACTTCACAGATAAAAAAAGAATATTTGGCTAGGATACTTCCCAGAATGGCCTGATTCTCTCAGAAGCAGGCACAGTCACACTCTGAACAAGTCCTGGTCTCTTCTTTTGCGAGCAAAAGCTGGTGCACTGAACTCAAAAACATCCAATAATGCTAAACATACCTTTGCATTCTGCATCAAAAGTGAAAGCTGGTTTTACAAAACAGCTTATCAACTCCCTTCACACTTTATGCTGCAAATTCTTTCCCATACCTGCATGTACAAAAATACTGTTCTTCATTGCTTGGCACCTGCTCTACTGTAGGGCAGTGTTTCAGACATGCCACACAGATCATCACTTTACATATAATATAGTCTGTTTGCAAGAAGACTTACACACGTAAGTAATAACAGTTTTACTGGAAAATCATCATCTGCTCACTCAGGCATTGATTGAAAGTGGCTATCTGCTTTTGAAGGGACCTAAATATATTTTATGTCAGTGACTAGCCCTCTAAGTCATTTACATGCAATGAAAATTTTATAAATTCTTGGACTACACATATAAGTATCTGGATATCCATTTAGAATTGTACCCTCTCACAGACACCAAAAATAGGGTAGCTAAAATACAAGACAATTGCTGTACTTGTAAAGGAAGCCAAACAACTATCAAACCGAATCACTGCCACCCTGAGATAGCTCAGTGAGATAACTGCTGTAACTACTCATGTTTTATGCAAAAGCCATTATTTCAGATATAATTCCATTATTGGAACAAATTGTTCTTGTTTAAGGAGACTGAAAGAAGGCAACTATCTCCTGCATTATTAATGAAGGAACATCTAAACCTGTAAGATTTTGCATGAGAAATAGTAATAAAAACAACACAAGAACAGTAATTAGAAAATTCTAATATACAATTTCATAGACAAATAATGTTTTAAAAGATATCTACAATACACAACAAACATAACAGCATATAAGTAATTCTGTTCTTAATAGAGTTTCCTATCAAGAAACTCCAACATAGAAACAGCAAAAGGATTTTTTCAGAATACTGGGGTCAAAATTTCAAAGAAGTTCTGAATTTTGAGAAATTTGTAATATTGCTACACCAGAGTATATTCTGAAAATCTAAATCAGCGTGTGTCAAAGCACATCCTAATTCTGCAATGCCCGATGTCACGGCCCTCCCAAGCCTTACACTGCCCAGAGCATTATGAAAATTATTTCCATCCTTTTACATGACACTCATATCTGCAGTACTTGAGCACTTCACAGAAGCAGTGCTCCTAGAAGTCAAGGGTCTGATCATTTCTACTTCTTCAAAATGACTAGCATTTACAAATTTAGCTGTTTTTAAGAAACTGGTTTAACTTGTCCCTAGTAATTTTGAGAGTGTTACCCACACACCTTGCTGACAGGGGGTAATTTCTGAGAGCACTTTGCAATATGCAGAACCATTTTCTGGACTCATCCCTTTGACTGCCATTATGTGGAAGGGTGAAAACACCAACTTTCCTTTTCTTTGGACATCTCAACCATTTGACTTAGATTTTCTGCATATGTCAAGAAGTTTATGTTCTGAAAAAATGCAAAAAATATTCAATTGGAAACAGAAGGATGAAATATTAGGTTTTATTTCACTATATTTTACGTAGAAGACCACTGGGGGTAACTACTCTTTTTTTCAGGTCACATTGTATCTTCATGTAGTTGGTCATGGTGATTCCTAAGCAAAATCACCATTGGAGAACAAAGAAATAGCCTTTAATCCTGTTGTTGACACTTTTATCATAACACTTATGAATAAAACAAAGCAAATAAAGTGAAAATTAAATTTGCTCTGATAATCCTATTTCCCAAACTTTAAAGTGCACTGGAGCCCCTGAAAACCCCAGGCAATCTATCACACAATGCAGCACTGTGTCACCACAAGCCATTGGCAAGGTTGGAGGCCCACAGCCCTGACTTCTAAGCCTTAGAAACTGGGGAGGAACTGAAAGTCATTACAGGAATCATTTATCATTATAATTCTTCAGCACACAGTCTCTTTTTCCAAAAAAGACTCTGTAAACTAGAATATATTGTTATTAAGAATAAAATGAAATGAAAAAAAGAATATCTTTCTTGTTAGATTTAGCTACTTCTCTCCTGACAAAAAAAAAACACTGACATTTTCTTTGGATATGTAAATATCAGTGTCAATTCACCTGAAAGATTGTAAGTAAGATTGCTATAAGGAAAGCTGCTGTTTTTCTGAGATCTGTTCCATCACATTAGTGACAACATTATCAGTTAAAGAAAAGCAGAGAGAAAAACAAATCATGTCCTTTCCTCTGCTGGAACTTCAAATACAAATACTTTGCATTTTGCTTTTGTTGTCTCAGGCTGAAAGAGCTGAGTTTTGGCTCGGGAGTTTTGCTAAGAATTACTCTTTGTCTGATTATCACTTAACTCAGCTGATGTTTCAGGTTTGATCTGGATATGTTTCAAAGTGCATTTGCTAAAGAAGAATATTAAACCACTTAGTTCTTGCTTGAGGCTGAAAATCTAATGATTTTTTTCAAGCATTCTTGCTATATAAAATCATCACCAACAGCTGCATTTTTAATAAGCAGTAAAATGGTGATAAATGTACTGTCAGTAACATTTTATGAGATGCATGGAATTTCTATGAAAACAATTTTAAATCTGTTCAACAGGGGAAAAACTTTTGATGGCTCTTCCCTGAATCTTCAGTTTTAAATAGTTAAAGCAAATCCTATTGGTTCATTTCACATAATTTAAAAACATAACATTTAAAAAACACTGTAATTTTCCCATGTTTGATTTCCAAATGTTCTTCAAGATCAAGAAACATGATACAGCAAAGAGAGAATGGCAATGATTCAATTTCTGTCTCATGGAGAAAAATGTGAAATTGCTTTGAAGATTTCTGTCAGTTCTGGAGTATGAATACATCCATTTGTGTACAATTCGAGACACGAAAAGCTTCAACCAGTTACTTTCTACTTTTCAGAATCCTGAACAAATTAAAAGTGGTTGAGCAAAATTAATTTTTCACCTACGTTCAGCAAATCTGCTTTTGTTCTTTTTCCTCAAGAACAGATCTTTGTTACCAGGAAGGTATTCATATAGTAAAATTGCCATCAGAAAATATTTTGCAATATGTACTACAAGTCACCATCAGTCCATTAAAAAAGGGTAACCGTTAACTCTCAACAATGAAGTATTAAATGCAGAAAGGTTTCCTGCATGAGCTTCACGTTCAGGCAAGAGTTGAAGCTCTGCTCCCTTGATGCACAGAACTTAGGGGTGAGGGTAGTGCTTCCCTCTAAAGAAGAAGCAACAGGAAGGAAATGTTTTAGATGGTCCTAATCTAAACCTAAATTAAGGACCACCAGGCATTGCATTATTTTCCACCCTGTTAAGAAGTGGCAGGTACTCACCAGTGCCTCATCATTTGTCTGCAGCACAAACTCATTCCAGACACAGTTTGTGTTTCTTCAGCCTGCCTTTGCTAGCATCAGTGCAGCAGACTATATACTTAAAAAGTGAAATATAAGCTACCCTACTCCCACTTCTCCTCATCCAGTGGAATCTTCTTCTCAAGGAGAGATGAAGATAAGCAACCATCACTCGAGGGAGGCTCGGTGCCTCACTAGATGTGACTGGAGAAGCAGGCCATAATGAGGTAGGGAAGCATTTTTCTGGGATAAACATCCTTGTTCTGGTTTCTGGAGACAAGCACAACACAGCACAGCACAAGTGCAGGAATGAGGTCTAGAAGCAGGCATGGGCTGCCAACAAGACCACCAAAGACCCCAACGCCCTCCCACCCATCTCCAGAAGGGTCCAGAAGAATGAACTGCATATGACAACTAATTTGCATAGAAAGTGAGAAACATAGCTCCAAAACAGGCAAAAATTATCAATAAAAACATACCCTCACAAAGCCCAGGCACACATGTGATCCAGAAGCCTGGACACCCCATCAGCAGTCCTGAAAATTTCCCAGAGTGGATAGTCCAGAAATTCCCTGGTTGTTCCAGTGCTGCCCTATACTTCTAATGAAGGAGCCTTTCCTAGTGTTCATTCTGAATTTCAGTGTGAGCAGCAGCAGTGGATAGTGAGCATCTTCACAAGTATCACCCATAACTCACACATTCCTGAGGAATACCTTTGGAAAACATAGGTTTTTTTCTAAACCATCTCCATAGCCAAACTTATTTCTGGAAATGGTCTCTCACTCTTTATAACTCTCAAGTTATACCTGGGTATCATTCAGGCAAGAATCAAACCAATAGCATACCACAGAACAATCTTTCAATTTAACTGAGTTCTAGAGAGTTCCATTCCTAGAACTATTTGCCAGAACTGCTGTAATTCATCAACAGGGACTGTCTCTCCATACTAACACTCTTTTTCTTGATGCCTCACCCAGAATTCAATCACTTGACTTGCCCTGCATGACTGTGGCAGCAATTGATCCAGCTGTTACAGGGGTTCTTATCTTTCCTCATGCCAAAACATTAAAATATGCAATTGCTACTTGTTCATGAAAAGCCTCTTTTACCAAAACATTCAAGACCCTACAGCAATCTGCTGCACTCCTCTTCTGAACACCTGTGTGAGATTGTATGGTGATGTTTCACATAACCTCCAACCAAAAATGCACTGACAACTCCAAGATAGCAATTTCCCGCTGATGCAACCAAAGCCTACCTCAATTGTTCCAGCAGTGCCTCTGTAAGACTGGCATTAGCTTAAAGAAAAGGCAGCTCTTGCCTCATTGCATTTATGTTCAGTGACAGGATTAGAAAGAAGAGCAGACCAGGATTCAGTGCTTCTCACTTTCTTTTGTCCTGTTTAATGTCACATCGACAGTGCTAAAAATATGCTGCTATGTGCAGGCTCCAAGATTATTCCCTCCTCCTCCTACTGGGTGATTGCTTGCTGAAGTAATCTACGCATCCACACAGTTAGGCAGGAATGCAGCTCTCAGTATGCAAGAGGAAATGCTGATCTTCTGGCTGAAGCTCTGCCTTGGTCACTTTCCTATACCTGTACAGCAAGATGCAATTGCCTCCATGTTAGGATCTTACCAGTTTCTTGCTGTAGCATCTACAAAGCCCTGGGTTATATGAAAGTGGCTTTCGTGAACAAACCCTTTTTTGCCAAAGCTTGCTGTAACGTGGGACAAAGTAGCACAAAATGCCTTAAGTGTGTCAACTCACTCACCTGAACTCAGTTACATGACAAAATCTCCCAGAGGAGGTCACACACACCCTCCACAGCAAGAACTAAAACTTTTCTCTTAAAGAAACAGGAATCATTTAAATATATACACATATAAAACCTTCTCTGACCCTATACTTCTGTGTTTATTTAATTTCATATGCCATGAGATGAGCATGATCCTCAAACTTCAGCACCAAATTACCAAACTGAGGAAAGGATTCAGGTAGGCAATGTATTTTTAGGAGTTTCTTTTGTGGGTAGGCGTGTTCTTACAGGAGACAGAAGACAAAAAGCCAAGGTGCAAAGTATTCCAGCGAAGAAAGCAGACTTACACAAAAACTCACTTCACCTCTCACCTGAATGTAAATTGGCAGTCTAGCAGTCACCAGCCTGGCCTTTGTTAGGGGAGAGAACTGGCAGAGGAGGAGGGGTTTGCTCAGAGCATGTAAGCTGCTGAAGCACCTGTATGTCCTGCACTCTGGGCTGTATCCCTGCCATCCTCACATACTGCAATCATCACCTTCTCTCTCCCAGGAGAAAGATGTGGCCTCAGCAGTGCTGTTTTGAGCTCCTACACCACCGTCCTGGCTCGATGTGTCCGAGCATGGAGACCCTGAGCTCTGCACGGACACCAGATGCCTGATACACAAGGAACCTACAGACCTGCGCCTCTCACAGACTCCAATTCAAGTTGCTCCCCTGGAGCAGCAGCCGTATCCCTCCCACCTCGACCTCTCCAGGCTCGCTCCCCCAACCAGGAGGAGAGGCTCAGGGGCTGGTGTGTCACACAGGCATCAGCTCGGTTTGGCTCCAGGGCCACGAGCAGACACAGCTATTCTGTTGTTACTCAGCCACAGAGATTTTGCTGTTGCCAAAGATGATCCCGTTGTCCGGGCGTTTGACTCCCTGCATCTGCACAAAGAAACACTCGCCCTTCCCTGTGTCGATCCACTGAGGCTTTACCACACCTCTCTGGCTGCAGCCACCAGCAGGCAGCCCGCAGGACCTGCCCGGTGCATGCCCAGAGGGAGCACGTCAGAGCACTGGCCATGGGCTCCTGCTCCTGGCAAAGAAGCGGCAGCCTAAGCCCAGAGGGAGTGCTGCCGTCTGTACCTCTCTGACACCAGCCCTCCCAGCACAAGAGCAAGGCTGCCCTGGCAGAAGAGGTCTCCGTGGAGGCATCTCCAACCCCAAGCTTCCAACCCTGCCCACTCCCACCAGCCTCCACCCAGCTCTCTTATCTTCTGCTCTTCAAACAACCCTTCCCATCTCACGCTCGCTTCTCACCTGGTTTACACGTCATTAAATCAACAACACCTGCAAGCAGGACCCGCCATCACCTCATTAGTCACCATCCTCCATTCTGTCTGGGCTCCCTCAGGTGGCAAACTTCAGGAACCAGGCTGCCTTCTTCAAGGAATCTCTATTTCCCACACTTCCCATGGAGAAGACCTGATATTGACAGGACTCTTGATGTTGCTACCAGAGTACAAAGATTAATCATTGTTTCACTTGGGTGGGCCTGATCCGAATTGCCTTGCTCTGTATAAGCTGTATGCACATACTGTTTGTGAAAAGCAGATGCTTATTCTCTGAATGAAGTCCTGCAACCCTCTCTGCAATTCAAAACCTAACCTTAATGCCACTCCAAGGAGTGCATGACATTCTTCCTGATTCATATATCCATTTGGTTGATTTATTTTCTCTATAGAACTGCTCCTTATTGCTACTCCATGTAAGAAGAAAGTAAAGAAAAACCCTTATAATGCAAACTAAAGTACAAAGATTAAATGTTCCCTGTTAAACATACCAATGTAAACATTATTTTAAATGCAATAGTTTATGTGTTGTTTTCCATGGGGAGAGAATAGATCAACTAGGACAGAGACAAGTGTGAAATATAATTAAAATAAATTCAAATAAGGCAATATGCATTAAGGCATGAGGACTTCTGAAAACAGACTATTTTGAGGTGAGTCGTCATTTCAGTAGGGAAACTCTAGAATTACTCTGTCCTTCTGAGCTATCAAAGCTATGAAAAGGAAAATTATGTCCCTCCAATCTATTTTATAGTGAGTCATTCTATTTTCCCTTCACAAAATGGGCCTTCCATTATCTTCCATTCTCACAGTCAGCTCCACACAAAGACTCTCTTCAGGATTCTGGCTGCCAAGGAGTCTTCTGCCAGGAAGCAAGGACAAGAATTCTTTAACAATAAACTTCACAAATATTACGTGAAATAGCCTGAAGTGGTAGAGAATTTTATATTATTTATCTCATCCACAGTAAGCGGTGAATGTAAAGGTACAATACCACTTCATAAAACTTGTGTGCAAGGTTGTCTTCTATGTTAGACTCTGAGCATGAACTGGTCTCTATTTGATTGACATGCTACAATCAGAATATTTTCAGAACGACATAAACTTTGTTCTTTTGAAAATAGCTAGAAAATATTTGTAACAAGGCATATAAATCCAAGATTGGTACCAATATAGGTCACAGAACTACAACTTTACAGATGTAACTGAGATGCAGTGGGATAGCTCACACGGCTGTAGTGCTGCGAGGGACACAGGCTCTTCAGAAAGGCAGGGAAAAGAAGACAGAATCTCTGTGTGAAGCAGCAGCTAAAATGTGGAGGACTTTTGCCCAGGTTGAACAACAGGGCTGGGTGAATGCTTGTGGGTCAGGACAGAGGAGAGGTCAGTGAGGGCGACATCACAGTGGGACTGGGCTATAGACAGCACAGAAGGGGCGAGGAAGTGGGCAGTGCTCGTCACAACAATTTCTTTAAACAACTCAGAGAATTATCTGGACTCCACACCGTTTGTTTGGGGTTTTTCACATGAGCCTTAAGCTTTTGTGACACCTGCAGAGAACAAAATGGCAAGGCACAAGCAATGCAGTTTCTGCAGGGTGTCAAGGACTGCTTCTTGATTCAGGCACAGGATGGGCCAACCAGTGTCATACACGGCTGGATCTGTTATTCATAAACAAGGAAGAAGTGGCTGTGGATGTTATACTCAGTGGCAAGCTTGGCTGTAGTGACTGTGAAATAGTGAGGCCTAAGACCTTGTGGGGAGCTGAGGAAGACAAATACCAAAACCCATACCCAGGACTTTAGGAAAACTGACTTCAGCCTATCCAGGAGCTGGTAAGTGGGATACTGTAGAAGGCAGCTTGGAAACAGGGAGCTCGGGAAAGCCATCATGTCCTTGAAAACAACCTCTTATACATGCAAGACTGTTTGTGATTCAGGAATACAAGCAGACTTATCAGGACACCAGTGTGGCTAAACAGAGAGTTTGTAACTGAGCTGAAGTGCAAAAAGGCAGCACAGGAGGTGGAAGCAGAATATGAAATAGTTTATTTATTTGCTCTACTGAAGTTAAATATGTGAACAGACATCAACCATAGCATGTACAAATAGTATCTGTACCACAGATTGACACTGCTACCATGCAGTCAGTTGACCTGACCTGCATGTAACAAAGAGAAAAGGGCAGAATCAATAAAAATCCAGGAGATACAAAACTAGGGAAAAAATGCGGAGGCAAAGGGAAATCAATCTAGCAAACAGAAAGAAAGGCACTAAGACTAAACAGGCAGTGACAGTTTGAGGTGGGACATAGAGGAGGCTGGGGCTCAGCTGGAAGGGGACAGGGAAAGGGCCAGGAGGACTGGCGCAGAGCTGAGGTATTCCTCCACTGAGCAGCGTGCTGTGAGACCCACTGAGCCAAGGGTCTGTGTCCCCCTCACTGTGCATCCACAGGAATGTGACCTGCCACTGCTAAGGGACACTCTCAGCTCAACGTGTTGGGAGGACTTCGTATTCGAACTACTGAACAGCGTGTGACCTGACATGGGTGTTAGCATGGCTCCCATCAGTGGGGTCCCTCTTTGCTCGTTTGCTATTCTTAAAATTAGTAAATGATGCACACAGAGAAGGTCATCAGCAGATCATTAGTGTTCCAAATGAAGCACTCTGCATTTTGGAAAAGCCTTACTTAAGTTTGGTTGCTCAGTTCTTTGTGCACGAGGATCTGGTCTGCAATTAGATAGCCATACTGGCTGATTACATCGCTATATATTTTCTCTATGCATGAGCTAGAACAAAATTTCAAAGGTTTCCTTTGAAACCTTCCCTGAAGATTAAGTGGATTTTATAGTTGTTTGTAATTTTGATGAGTTTTCCTCATATTTTATATATCAAACACAAATTGAAAATGAGGTCCCTGTCTAAAGAATTAATTGATGAGAAAATGAACAATTAAAACAATAAATAATATTCCCATTAGAACTTAATGCTGAAGCTTTAGCAATGCTCCTTCAGATATTACTCTTTACATAAACACTGCTTTTTTAAAGAAAAATACTGTAAGACCAGATCATTACTTTCAGTTTCATTGCTCTCCCTATTTCCTACTCAGTGCCCCTTGCCTTGGTGAAGTTGTATTTAAAACTGTTAACTAACACAGAAGCTTGCCAAAACTCAACCGAGGCTAGTAGAGGCCAACATTGTGATTAAACAGGAGTAAAAGTTGGCCCACTACAAAACCAAATCAATGCAACGCCACCATTTAAGTGCTAAAAAATTCAGTGCTAATTTGTTTCCTAGCAAGAGTGATGACCACATTTCTTGACAGCTTTGCAAAGCCAAGAATAAACTGCCCTTTTTGTGATATCAAGAAAAAAAACTCATTAATGCAAAGCAAATTATAAATCGCATTGCAAGCCTCAGCTAATTAGGAATAAGCTGTGTTTTGACAGTTTTCCCTTTCTCTTAATAGTTTGTTTTGGTCACACCTCTTTTAAGTAAGTTTCAGACTCATGCCAGACACAAACAATTTCTTCTGCCATTTACTGATCTAAAGTTATGGAACATAATGTGCAAAGATATGAAATCGTCCCTTAAGAAAAAAAATGAAAACCACAGATATTAGCTATCAGTTTGGGTTATGATAACAAATCAAAGTTTAACTAGATTTCAGTTGTTGCATTTCACATACACACAAAATGCTTCTACAAATTTCCATAATTTCCACAGAAATGTATTGTCATAATTAATTTAACATACATGAATGAAGGTTTAATCTTCAAGGTCAATGGTTAAAGGAAGCCAGGAAATACTCCAATAAAGCACAACAGATTATTTCCTTTTTCTGCTTATAATTACATATAAAAAAAATTAAAATATCAACATTTCTCAACATGTCTTACCATTTGCTTTTCCTCTAAAGCTTCTCTTCCTGAGGCTTTGCTTTCATGTTTTCCTAACTCCATTTCCCAGGGGAATAAAAATCAGCTAATATCCTGAGCAGAAGGGATTCAACCCTACTACATGTTAGATATCCCTGTACTTTTGGAGTCAGAAAAGTATCAGGAGCGCTGTGGTGATTTCTGGTCAGCGTCTGTTTCCATTTATAGCCATTGAAAATCCACAAATAGAAGCATGGAGAGAGGGCAGACAGCTGCCTCTGATAACAATAAACGTTGGTTTGGTATCACAGCAAATTGTTCAGGATGGATTTTGGTTACCAGTCCCATTCACTCTCTCCTTGTTCCTCTGTATCCCAAAAGCTCATACCAAAAAGTCCATGAAAATTAATAGCTATGTCTCAGTAGCACTAACTTGATTTCACAGAGATTATTAAGCAAGTAAAATAATGCATATAATTCACTGGCACCACATTGCTATGTAGAGATGAAATTGTACAGAAAAACACTTTAAAACAGTGCTTTGCCATAATTATTGGTCTTACCCTGTTGAGTGTTTGGGACTGAGCTCCCCCTATTCCCTCATGCAGAGTGTACTCTCCTTTCCTAGTATCAGAACATGACATCCTGCACTTTTGAAATGCAGAAAGAATTGCTAAACTTCCAGCAGGCACTGTGAAGAAATGAACAGTGAACAACTAAAATGGAGCTGACAGCCACACGAGGGTGGTTGTGGAGTCTCTTAGTTGAGTGCTGAAGAATAACCTGGCTCTGGTTCACAACGATAAAGTCAGAAGGCCAATATTAGAAACTGCAGTGCTGGAGGAACCTCTCAGCAGCTCTGCTGAGGATGCCAAGGTTTACAACACACCCTTCTGTTGCCACATCAACTGGGCTCATGTTCTCTAAGGTGTGATTCACACACAAGGCTGGCTCTGCGTGTACCAGCAAGGGAAGGGGAAGCACGAAGACACAGAATAACACAGAAAATGTTTGCTACTGTTAAACAAGAATGTGCTCTCTGGTAATCTGTGGTTCATTAGACATGCTGTAAACCTGGCTGTTCAAGCATCTCACTAAATCCCTCGTAAACACACATCCTTTCCATCTCTTCCTGTCAACACATTGGTAAAAGAAGACTCTTATAAACAAAAAAGTACATGAGCTAAATTAATAAATAAATATTGAACCCTTTTTTAATCTATCACCTTTCAACAGCCCTAGCTAGGCACACTCCTTTCTGCATGTCTCTTGATAGATGCTATACTCACATGATCTTTAGAGCCTTGGATAGGAAAAAAAGGTAGCGAGTCATCTCCCAACAGTCTATATACCTTATATATGGAAAGCTGATAAAAAACCCCCAAACCTTAGACTGTTACTGTTCTGAAGCATTCTTCAGAACAAAGGAAAAGTTAGTTCAGTGACCTTTAGTCTTTCTTTTACCTGTGTAAGACAGCCAGCAGAAGAGTAAATATGGCGAGGCAAATGCAAAGAACCAGTCAAATCTGCAAGGGCCGCTGTAGTAGAGTGAATAAATATGAGCTTGATGTCATGAAGTAAAAATACATCCCACTGTGTCTCCTGGAAATGCTGCGATAAAAGGAGCAAGAGTAAGCAACGTAATACCCAGAGGAAAGCTGCAGTTCTCCACTCTTCAGTGGGAAGGCAAACAGTAATGAGAAGTTCTTATCTCCATAATCTTTTTTGTGAGGCTGAAACTTATCCCTGTGGCAAGGGACTTCATAATGTCTTTGCACCACCTAAAGACCTCAGAGAAGGTCTTCAGTGGGACCCAAACAGCAGCTTGCACTGTGCTACTGCTTACATTACTGACCATTCCTGTGGTGCAGGTGAAGAACTTGAAGCCTCTCCACTCCCATTAATCTGTCCATTTGCAATGGTTTTAAATGACAGACAAGGACAGGAGCACCTCAGGTGGGCACATTCAGCTGCGTCTGCTCGGTGCCCTCCCAGCACTGTCCACTGCTAGCTGGCAGACCCTGGATGTCAGCAGGCTTCCAAACAGTGGCTCCCCAGGGAGTCTCTTCCTCCTCAGGCTGGGGAACAGAGATTCATGTCGGTAAAAGAGCAGGCTCTCAGTGGTGCAATAAACCAGCAATGCAGGACTTGAGACATATATAAGCAAGTACTGGCAGATTTTTATCTGGTGTTTATGCTGCATGTAACTTAGCACTTATCCTAACTACCCTAAAACTTAAATCTTCAATCATGTTTATAGTCTTTACTTGCAGGATCTAATATTGTTTTCGTATGTCAGCTCACCCTCTGATATCAAAGACAATCACTACAGAAAGACACAAGAAATTGACTATGGAGTAAACTGTACTCAACAATTTTAACATAAGATAGTGATGAGAGTATGTATTTGCACAAGTGGGTTTTCCATTAACGTTCTTGTAAAAGCATCTAACAGCATTCACTTGAGAATCTCCACTTGAGATTTCATGAATGGAAATTTATATTCTGGATGCATCATGCTGCTGACCATGCAACTGCACGGCAGTTGGAACAAACTGCACTGGAGATGGGAACATGAAAAAAAAGGCTATGAATGCAAGAGAGTATGACACCAAACTTCATGCCATCACACTAAAATCAGGGAACCCAGGAAACACTGGATGCAGGGCTCTTCTGTAGCCTGATTGCTATTATATAAGGACCCTGGAGACAGCATAGAAAAGCTGACATCATCTTATTATCTACCACACCTTGCTCAGCATGATATTTCATCACTAAATTTGAGGAAAGACCATGATCCTAACCATCTGAGAATTTGGTTTTATATAATCATGAAAGTACATTTCTTATTCCTACAGAGAAATAATGGTGGTTCTACTCCAAGGACTTTCTGATACACTGTTAGTAACTGTATATTTCCTGTTTTACTTCGCAAGGGAAAACATAGCAAACAGGTGCTAAGTAAAAAGCATGTTCTAGACATTGCCTAAATTACTGTGCTATTTCCAATTGCTTCTTTTTATTACAGTCACTTGTCTCTTGACACCTGTTTCTCTTCTCAGAGCAGGACCTAACAAGAGGCCAAGAGAAGTAGTTGATGAAGGAGAGGGCTGTGGGCTTTCTTGTAAGGTGCAAATGCTGAATATCCCACATAACAGTATTGTGTAAATAAGGCATTTAAGCAGATGTATTTTCTGTGCTCATTTGATCTGCTGTTCTTGGAAGCAAGTGAGTATCATGATGTTTGTGTGTCACTCTCAGCTGTGTTTTCATTCTTGTGGCTCCTGCAATTCTTTAAATTTGCACATTTTCATTTTCAGCCTGGCTCAGCAGTAGCCCAGGGCTGTCAGCCAGTGGCTGCACCACACGTCACACATCTGCACTACTGCTCTCCTAAGCCTGTAGCTTTTATTTGCTCAGCATCAGACACATCGTAAGAATTCAACAGAAGTATTAATTCTGCCCCTGATGTGGTCAGTTACACCATACTTAGTTGAAAACCATCTGCTTAAGTCACATATACCAGTTAAAAACCCTAAGACTAATACAGAAATTACTCTCACAGCGATTTTTAAAGATTAATGTGGAGAGAGTTTCTGTACCACGCATAAATCAAGAAGCTGAAAAGAACAACAAGCACAAAACTCAGTGGGCTGCCCCACGACTTGTAACTGCCAGTCCAGCAGATGGCACAAGCTGAGCTTTCCAGCTTATTTCTGGTGCTCACCCTTTTCTCAGCCCCATCGTGCCCTGCCACCAAGCATCCCCTAGGCTACCCCAGGTCGAATGCACCCAAGGTCACATGCACACGCCTGGAAACGACAGGACCCCAGCAACATTTCTAGCTGGTATTCCATGGCAGGATCCCTGCAGAAATGAAGAGCATGACTGAGCTACCAAGAAAGCATATGAAGCAGGCTTACCTTCCAGGCAGCCAGGAGCCAACGGTGGGAAGCTGATCCTTAAGAGAGGTGGGTCCACATTCCTGCCGCAGCACCCAACAGCTGCTGCTGTCACTCCCTGGTCCACCCCGCTGGCTCTGCAAACACTCACAGTGCAGGAGATAGCAGGCGTGGAGAAAGGAAAACAGCACAGGCACCACAAGTCTCTGCTTTGCATGTGAGGAAGCAGAGTCCTACATGTCACATACAGGGAGCAGGAGGCTCCGTGACAAATATTCTCCAAAGGGAGAAGTCTGTATATGTTTCAGGACGAAAACAAAGAAGGTTATTTCAACATTACAATAAATTGTTTCTGAGAGCTGAGAGCCTCTTCTGACATGGCAGTCCACGGAAGCTGTATGCCCGTTCTTCTCTCTGCAGGTCTTTTAAGTCAGTTGTTTTAAAGGAGACTATCTTTGTGCTGGCAAGGTCCTACATCTACTGTCCTCCAGGAGTACAGATAGGACTGGGACAACAGACCTCTTTTCTGTCAGATATCCATTGTTTCAGCTATGTACATGATGTCCCTGAATATTACTGCTATATCCCAGGAAACCAAATTGCCCTGGGCTGTAAAATACACTTCAATAAATTAGTTACAACAAAAAATAATCTTCCCTCCCATATTGATTGGTACTGTTTGCCATGCCTTCCTCCACAACGATGGATGTAAAAATGATGGGATGGGGCTAATGAAATACATTAGTAAAGCATTATATACCTTCATAGCTATCTTTTAAATGATTTGGCAGCTGAGAATGAGGAGAAGCCCGTTCCCCACAGAAAACAAGGGACTGCTCCATAGCCAGGCAGTGGCTTTTTCTAGTCACCTCCCAGGTCAGCAGGAAACAAGAGCACAGGATATGAGCTGTCATTTACAGACCAACTCCCATTGAGCCTCTCCACCTTCAGTCTCTGCCCATTCTTACCAAACAGCTAAACCTCAGAAGAGACATTATCCAGTGCTGATAAGCACACCAGCATCTGACTTTTACCTCTGCCCCTCTTTTGCAGAACAAAAGCAAAACATAATCAACTGCCACTGTATTTTTTTAAAATCGAAGCTTGAATAGGCATAGGCTTTGATTGATATATTTTGTAGAGCTGCATGTCCACAGCAAAATTTTCATCACTGCAATATGAAATTTGCCTTGAAAATCAGTCAAAAAGGACAGATAAAGATCTCAGTGTTTAAAAGTTATCTGAGTGGTGACAGCATTTGGTTAAAAGCTTGTCATTTTGATAGAAAATGTTTTGATTTCCAAGATCTAATGAAGAATCTAAAACAAACACTTGTGCGTGGGAAGGAAAAAGAAAGAAAATACTGAGTTCTCAACAGAACTCCTTTATTTTACTAGCTTTCAACTACAATTTATTCTGCAGCCTAGGGCTGGTTATAGCAGCTAAATGAGTTTATTTTTTTTGGCAGTCTAGTAAGACACAATAAAGCAGCAGTAAACCGTACATTACTAGCTAGAGTGCCAAAGCATTTGTGGGTTCTGAGACTGATATTTTTGCAACATGCATTCATCAAACATTAAGTCTTGGTGGAAGAATCCTTTTTATTTTGGAGGAAGAAAAGGGGTGGGAAGCAAATATTTTAAATATTATTTCATTTATCAATATCATTTAAGCCTATGCTTATGCATATTATACAGTCTTTAATATTAAAGTCATAGCAGATTCTAAGATAATGTTTATTTTGCAAATGAATGAAGTTAGCTTAATATTCCTATTGCTATCTTCAATTAAAATGCAGATATACAAGATAATAAAACCAAAGTGGATGCCATTGACTTGATACCGTGTTAGTGCAAATCCATCTTTTCAAAATAAAATATCCCTTTTGTTAGTAGGAGATATTGTTCTCTTTGTGACAGCCATTCCCTCCTGGGAACTTTCTAATTCTGTAAAAGGTAGCTACCAGCATTCATTGAAGTTATATATGAATGATCACCTGAGAAATCTTTCTCAAGAATGTGAATAAAAGACAAGGATTTACCAGGTCACTGGGTTGTGCTATATTACATTTACAGGAAAATAAACTGTATAAACATCATAAAAACCATCAATGCACACTTTATGTACATGAAAAAGTCATGGCATTCAAGTCTAGCAGGGCCAGACCCCACCTCTGAGTTAAGGCAGCACCGTGGAACCCCAAATACAGAACAGTCCCAAAAGGTTCTTCTTAAACAGCTTAAAATGCATTAGAAACTTGAATAGCAGTGAAGAGAATTAAAGGATTGAAAACTGTTGTACAGGACAATTTGATCTTAAATGCTTACCTCACACAGACACACACGTATATATACATGAAATACAGGCATACTGCAGTAAGGCAAATTAAAAGTGTTCTGCTTATATGCAGGTCAGGAAAAAAATAAGTTTCAGACAGTTCCTCAAGAATAAGAAATTGCTTCTCAGTTCACTCTCAGGTACATAGTTGCATAAGGTGCCTCCTGCATTTGGATCTAATAAAATACAACTTACAGGTCCTGTTCAAATCTGATATACATTCACGTTACTGATATAACTGGAGAAACTATTCTTTATTACATTAGAATGAGATACAGAATTCCACAACAAGTAACATTTCTCAATGGGTAAAAAAAACCCAGCATTATTAAAAGACAGATTTCTTTTTTTAATTCTCATAGAAAATGACATTAAAAGGGACAAATCATAGGAACCTGGGGGGAGACAGAAGAATGAGCTGTATAGACAAAACATGGACAAAAGATTTAAAAAAATTCCACCGAACTATACAATTGCATTCAGTGTGTTTCCAAATGGGTGAAGTACCTTCTGAATAAAAATCACCTGCTTTTTCCTCCATTACATTTTGGTGCTGCAGGGTACCTTTACCACCTTTACAAGTGGCTACTGAAACATGTGGTGACATTCACATAACTTGACCCAGTGCATTTCATTTCAGGTTCACAAGTTCTTGATGAGGGTAAGTTCAAGGCAATGAAATACAAACAGGGTTCTCCTCCCACAGCTCAAATCTATCCTCCACGTAATGGTTTTCATTATAAATAAGGCATAGCGGTTCAAGTACTACATTAAATGTAATCAAACAATGGGAAAGAAAACCACCCATGAACTCCTTCCAGAAAAGTACTTTATTAGGGAGGATAAAAAGCGCTGCTCAGACAGTCTGAATAGGCATGGCCTTCTGCGCTGTCAGGCTCCTCAGGCTCAAAGTCATCAGGGTCTGGGGGCAACTGGTCAGCATCTTCATCAGAAGTGGAAGGGCGTGTGAGGATTATCCGAGGTATCTTCAGCAAGATGTGAAAGATTTCAGAGAAAAGAATCAGGTCAAGAGCAGGGAAGTGTTTAAAGGGAATATTTTAAAGGGACAGGGGGAACAGGTGATGAGAAAAAACACGTGAGAGGTGTAACACCATAGAGAATCATAGAATTGTTTAGGTTGGAAAAAACCTTTAACATCCCAGGGATGGTGACTCAGACACTTCCCTGGGCAGTGTGTTCCAATGCTTGACCCCTTTCTATAAAGATGTTTTTCTAATATCCCATATAAACCTACCTTGGCACAACTTCAGACCATTTCCTCTTGCCCTGTCTCTTTTTAGATGGCAGCAGAGACTGACCCCCACCTTTTTACAATCTCTTTTCAGGCAGTTGTAGACAGCAATGAGGTCTCCCCTGAGCCTCCTTTTCTCCAGGCTAAACACCTCCAGCTCCGTCCGCTGCTCCTCTCAGGACTTGTGCTACAGACCCCTCATCAACTCCATTGCCCTTCCTTGGACTCACTCCAGCCCCTCAATGTCTTTCCTGTAGTGAGTGGCCCAGAACTGGACACAGCACTCAAGGTGTGGCCTCAGCAGTGCTGAGTACAAGAGGCTATCACTGCCCTGGTCCTGCTGGCCACAGTATTGCTGGTACAGGCCAGGATGCCATTGGTCTTCTTGGCCACCTGGGCACACTCTGGCTCATGATCAGCCAGCTGAGGCCCGGCATCCCCAGGTCCTTTTCCACTGGGCAGCTTTTCAGCCCCTCTACCCCCCGCCTGTAGCTCCGCGAGGGGTTGTTGCGACTGAAGGGCAGCACCTGATACTTGGCCTTGTTGAACCTTACACAATTGGCCTTGGACCATCAATCCAG
The DNA here is from genome assembly GCA_013399875.1 of Gymnorhina tibicen. Lineage (NCBI taxonomy): Eukaryota > Metazoa > Chordata > Aves > Passeriformes > Artamidae > Gymnorhina > Gymnorhina tibicen. The sequence continues at coordinate 413,938 of VXAZ01010335.1, read as the reverse complement.
GCAGTCCAAATGCCTCTGCAGCGCCTTCCTACTGCTCCAGCAGATCAACACTCCCACCCAGCCTGGTGTCACCAGCAAACCTATCGAAGGTGCACTCAGTCCCCTCATCCAGATCATTGATAAAGATATAAAAGAGGACTGGCTCCAGTACTGAGTCCTGGGGAACACCTCTAGTGACTGGCCACCAGCTGAATGTAGCACCATTCACCAGCACCCTCTGGGCCTGGCATCCAGCCAGTTTTTGACCCAGCAACAGTGTCCCTGTCCAAACCACAAGCAGACAGTTTCTCCAGGAAAATGCTCTGGGAAATTAAGTCAAAAGCTTAACTAAAGTCTAGGTAGACAACATCTAAGTGGTCACTTTGTCATAGAAGATTAGGTCAGTCAAGCTGTAGTTCCCTGGATCTTCCTTCTAGCCCCTCTTCTAGATGGGAATCACATTTGCCCACTTTCAGTCAACTGGGACCTTCCCAGTTAGCCAGAACTGACAATATATGATGACAAGGGGCTCAGTGAGCACTTCACCAGCTCTCGCACCCCCTTGGGTGGATTCCATCTGGACCTGTGGGTGTCTAAGTTGTGCAGCAGGTGCTGAACATTTCCCCTCGGATTATGGAGCTTTCATTCTACTCCCTATCCTTGTGTTACAGCTTAGGGAACTGGTACCCAGAGAACAACTGGTCTTGCTATTAAAGACTGAGGCAAAGAAGGCATTAAGTACCTTATCCTTTGTCTCTATGTTTCCTACCACATCCAATAAAAGATTATTCTCCTTAGCCTTCCTTTCATTTTTTCATTTATGCCAAAAAGCCATTGATAATTAAAGTGAAATTAGGATAAATTGCCCTTTCCTCTCATTAGATAATCTTTTAAAATACCTTCTACACGTAAAAAAAAAAAAGATTAAAATATCTTTTAAAAATAAAGACACGTAAATATGAAAAATTAATTTAACTTCATTACTCATTAATTCATCCCTCTGAAAGCAATAAAGGATTAATTAAGAACCATAAAGCATATCAATTACTGATCTTCGGAAAATTGCATATTTTGGCTTCATTACTGACAAAATATATTTAAAGGAAACATTAAGAGAAAAATCAGTGTTTAAATTTGTCATTAAAATATGCATACATGGATTTGATTCGTGGGTTTTTTTGGACAGGAAGTTTGTGTTCTTTGAGAAGTATATTGCAATGTTTTAAAATTAATTTAAATGCTGTAACTGAGAAAATGTCAGGATCTTTATGTATAGTCAAATAATGTATCAGTAATTGTTTTATCAATGAATGGATTATTACAAATTTCACTCTGATGCACAAAATCACCCTCCTTTTTACTGCTTTTCAAAAAACACTTAACATGTAATGAAAACGTATAAGAGTGAGCCAATATATCTAACAAACAGGTAATATGATAATGTATAATAAATAAAGTCGTCATCTTATGAGCAATATGAAAATTTTCAGGAAAGTTAGTACTTCTTATTTATCAGTTACTTCAAATTCATAAGAACATTTAATGTTGACACCACACAATTCAATTGCTTATATATTATTTCCTTGCTGTACATTATTTGACGTAGGAAACAACACAAGCATATAGATGCTTTGTGGCTGTTGAACTTTCAACCAGGAAGTTTCTGCACTGAAATAAAATTAATTATTCCCCAGGCTCCCCTGACATTAGCTCTGACTCCCCCCGGCTCACGGCACACTACACATAGACACCAAAGCGCAGGTGTCAGTCCGGAGCTGAATCTCACTCCTAAGAGAAGTAAACTAATTTTAAAACCAGGTATAAATCTAGTTTATACCCTGGTGTACTGGCACTCAATTATATATCCTTTTTTTTTTCCCTCTTCTTTTTCTTCCGCTTAAACTAAGAAGGACACATTTCTGGAAGCTTTAAATAACCTACCTAGATCCTAAGCACTGGCCAAGCTAACAGCTCCTTGGAAGATTCGCTCTTGTCATGCACACATGACATCATTTATAAGCTTTCCTTGCACTGGATGGTTCTGTTCTTTGCTGAAAGACGATTCTTGCTTATCAACAGCCAGCAGCCAGCTGCTTTGCAGTACAGCAAATGCATGTCTATACATACAGGTGGTTTACTGGGTCACATAATGAAATTCTGACACCTCAAGAACTACTGCAGAGGTCTATGCCCTAAGTTACCTACAGTCATATCCAGGACCAGGCTTTGCATTTCACTGAGCTGTCAGTTCAAAGCTCAGGGCAGACCTTTCTTTGTGTACTGGGCTGTTCAAAAATAGACATGTGCACACCTCCCCATGACTGACATGTATTTCATTAGCCATGCAGAGTCACCAGCACCTACTTGTCCTTTTGAAGAAAAGACCTTAGCCATTTTGAATCTCATTTTTTAAGTACTCTTTATCAGCATGGTTCCTACTCCCCAGTTTCCAAGGAACCAAAACTAATTCTCTAAAAAATTATTTTCTTCAAACATTTCATGACTGCTTTCATACTATCTTTCAAATATTATGATGGGACTAGGTCTAAAAATTATAAAGTAAATTTAATTGACGAAAGTGCTCCTTCAACATTTCTGTGGTAATTGTATTAACTGCTCCACAAAATACATGGTGCTGGGGAAGTCTTACATCTAATCTTTCATGCTGCTGCAGATAAAGAGAAACCAGCACTAAATGAGCAACCAGTTTTCTACAGCAGAGGCTGAACAGTGCCTCAGCCCATAAGTCCTGCAAAGGCTGGAAACTTGCACTCTCAAGAGTGGGCTCAGGTCTGATCTACAGAAGCCCCTCTGTACCCTCTCCAGGCAGGTGAAAGCTCACACGTACACTGACCCTCGCTGATTTGGAGACATACTGTTGACTCTAACAAATCAATGTCCTGGTCCAAGTGCAGCTGTATTCTCTGTCCCTCTGCTTTCTGCACATCTCCCTGCCCACTCTCCCTCTGAAACCCCATGTGAACCCGTATCACTACTGTCCCTAAACCATTGCTGCTCCTTCCCCTGCGGCCAGTCATCCTCCTCGGTGCCTGTCTCCCTGACAGGATGCTGAGGAGCCCTTATTTCCTCAAATCTGAATCATAGCTACCAATGAAAAAACAACTCTCAGTTGCGGATTGTGCCAATTACGCAATTGCAAATGCAACTAAGTAATAGAGCATGCATTTGTACGAGGTTTAGTCCAGTGAAAGGAGGCTCAGGCCTCTAGTCTCTCTCTCCTTGCAGCAAAAGTTACCAATTAATCTCCTCTATAAACCAAAACCAACAAGAAATGGATGTAACAAACACACATCACATTTCTAACCATGGTGGCATTTCCATCTTCACCTAACCATCCCCTAAGAACCCAGCACTCTGTCACTGCCTTCACATTCACCCACACTCCAGGAACATCACAATATAAGCTTTATCAGCTTCCTTTCCTCTTTCAGTTTTGTTTAAAAATGAAAAAACAACAACAAAACCACAAAAAAAGGAAAGTAACAAAACTCGACAACTCTAAACTTGCATTGTATTTTGTTACATCCTTTTCTCAAACCCAGTGCTTCCTTCCCAGAATCCTGGGGGGATTTTACCTTTGCTTTTGTATTTCCCTGCTTATTTTCACTGACCTCAGCATTACCCTATTAAATAGACAAGCTTTGCTCTTGGAGCTTTCCTTTACTATTCGTATTTGAATTTACATTTCCTGGTGCAGCATGATAGAGGGAAGATAGGAGAACAGATTTCCTATGTGAAAAAGTGGCACAGCAAAGAGGAAGCAAATTATTTCCACTGCCCATTATAGACAGGGCAAGACATTTAGGATGGCAATAAGGAAAACCCTTCCAGTACAGGCACCTGAGATGCTTGTCTAAGGCATGTGGGAAGGTGCGAAACTTTCATCCTCTGTAGATAATTCTGCAAAAAAAATTTATGATGATGTAGGAGGACAAATTATCTAGATTTTCTATTATTCCCCTGTTTTCTCCACTGGTTGTTACTCAGCAGTGTTTGAACTTGTTTAAAATACTTACATTGAAATTGCAAAGTCCTCCTACTTCACTTTCCATCATCATGCTTTAAATATCATTATTTAAATAATATTGGAACTACTATTCAATCTCAAACCGGCAAACTACATAGAATGCTTTTTCAGAAAAATGCATCATTGCAAGTGCATTGAATGCACTTGAAACAAGTTACTATTTTTCTGTTTTCCCCTGAAATTACATTTTCAGTGCCTAAAAAGTAAACTTCAAAACAGACATGTCCTGTAGTAAAACCAGTGGGTTCACTGTGGAAACTTCTTCCATTACCTTGTTTGTGTCACTTTTTTAACATAACCACTCAGACTTTCTATACTAAAAAAATTCAGTTTAGTTTGAATCAGGCATAACTAAAAATCAGATTATTTCAGACACTCTCATTTAATGGGATTAACAGCCTACATTGAAAGTCAGAGTCCTTCAACTGGAACACAGACAGGAGCCGCCTGTGCACTCCTGGTCCTCCGCAGGAAGATGCAAAACAAAGCCATCTAAACAACTCAGGGCAATTCAGCTGCAGTGTTGTCTGCAAAAATTCTTTCACACTGAAACAGGATAGGAACAAACCCACAACTAGCTACGATGCTTCGGATGAAAGCAGTTTCTTAAAACAAGATAAATAAGATGTCCTGCCAACAAGTTAACATCCAATAGTTTTTAACTTCCAGATGTGCACATATGCTTTCCTTACCTACTTCTAATCAAAATGTCTGTCCAAAACATTGCAGAACAGCCCATAAAGGACAGTTCATTGTGTCTTTTTATAATTTTTTCAAAACTAAAACTGAACAGAACAAACCCCATAGTCTTTTTTTTATTTATAAGCCTTTCCCTTCCCCTGGCCTCCCCCAGCCCACAGGTCCATATTCCAATATTAGCCAGAGAAGAAAGCTCTCAAGGCAACAGTCACAGCTACAACCCAAGCTTCACATCAAAGACATAACCAGCAGCGACAGGGCAAATCACAGCTGGCAGCAAGGCCAGCTGCTGGGGAGAGAGGCTACAAATCAGAAGGTGTCATCAGACACATGAAAGGCCAAAGTTTGATGGAATAAGGAAAGGAGAAAAGAATTTGGATTCACCTTTTTTAAGAAGAAAACCAGATATACTTTTAACTCTAGTTCAAACAGGTAACTTTCTAAAGAAAATATTCCCCAGCTAGAAAATACCTGTAATAGGGATGCCTGCCTAGCTCAGCTCCATGTATCTAAATAGTGCATATTTTTAAAATTTGACTTCACAGCTGATCTTCACCAAATCCAGTGCTGAGGATGGTACCCTTTAACTAGGTAAAACAGGGGAAAACAAAATTATCAACACAGTTGAGAATCTGTGCAAGGGTTTACATAAACCTCATGAATAATGTTATGATTTCATACTCAGTCTTTACCTGATACCTGTTTTATCATCACTGGGGATGGAAGTAATTTTTTAGACCTGAACAGGAAATTTAGACTTCTCACTAAACAATGAAAACATGCCTTTGCTAGATGCAAAAGGTCACATTTGATAATGACTGTATTCATAGAAGAAACTGTCTAAATCGAATGTAGTAAAGAAGGGCATTTAGTCATGCCTATCAAGTATTACACAGCTGGATTTTTAAATAAAAGTTTTTAGAAGAGGATGTAAAAATGCATCCAACAGAACAGCAGAGAAGGGGTAGATTTGCTGCTGCACGATTCACAACAAACCGGCATCCGATGGTGTTCTTAGTTGAAGTGATGCCAGCGACAGTAAATAAAAGTAACCTTCTCCCCAAAAGGAAACAAGGAAATACAAGTCAAAGAGAGATAAAGAGATCTAATTAGTTCCTTTTGAGTTCATTACTCGCAAGCAACCCCACCGCCAGGCGGGAGCGGGCACAGCAGCCAGGGCGCAGCCGGGACGGCAGCTGGGGCAGGGCGAGGGGCGTGCGACAGAAACCGGCTGATGCACAGCTGTGTGCGTGAAAACACGGGAATCTGGAAACGCCGTCCAGGCATTCAACACTGCTCCCCTTCTATAGCATATCAAGAACGTTTTAACCAGCATGTGTTTTATGGTGCACCCTCAGCTCTGCTGGTCATGGAAATCCCTGATTGCATCCCTTTCCCTGGCACTTTACAATGCTATTTTACTGCTGTGTTTGACCTCTGACCAAACTCCAGAAATTGTGAAGTTAGATGGAAAGAGAGGTATAAACCTCTCCTGCACTCTGGGGAAGATAAATCTTTGGTGAGGCATGGATGAAGCACCTCATTACTCTTGGCTACAGAAGAGCTCTGCACAAGGAGAGCTGCGTGACCTGTGCTGCTGCACTTGGGGAGCAACTGGCTCATGACAACACCTTTTGTTGCTTGGGGTTGGGAGAGGGCAGCACATAATCCAGTTCATCCTTACACTTGGAGCAGCCACACTACTCTCAAGCACTCACAGAGGAGCTCTGGCACCATGCTTTTGGAAGTGCTGCCTCAGTTTTGTGTGCAGCAGCCTGGAGAGGGCCCTGAGCAGGGGTCATCCCACCAGCCCATCCCTCTTCCCTGTTGCTATTCTCACACTGTGCAGAGTGATTTACTCCAAAATCTAATTCAGCTCAGCATGACTTCCTGGAAGTCAGTGAACCAGACAACACTGGAAAACACTGGAACAGGTTGCTCAGAGAGGTGTGGATGCCCCATTCCTGGAAATATTCAAGGACGGGTTGGACAGGGCTCTGAGCAACCTGTTCTAGTGGAAGATGTCCCTGCTCACTACAAGTGGGGTATAAGCTGACCTTTAAAGGTCCCTTCCGACCCAAAACACTCTATGATTCTATGAAAATTTCCTCTGTGGGAATTTTCTAGATGTTGATACATTTAACAGCTCAGTTTTAAAACTGGGTATTTTCTCTACTTCTTGGAATAGCAAGAGAACATCTTGCATATTTCATCTGTCTTCCAGCATGTAGTATATACAACATTTGGTCACATCATATTTAGAGCGAAGCCCCTTTCTGTTCTTGCTCTCTGCCAAGTGCCTCCCAAGGGCAACGCACAAGGCAAGAAAGGTGGAGCTCTGTCAAACTCACCACAAAAATGGAAGATCAATCCTCATCACGTCATATCTGCAATGCTGTCAGGCACAAAAGGCTTTTATATTATTCAAATTGTGTATGAAAAATTGTCCTTTCTCCATTTCTTTCATCTTCTAATGTACCACCGGATAGTGACTTCCCTGACCCTGGAACCTGATTTACAGATTTTCATATAAGTGCTTTCTGTGTAATCATTTATGGCTTGATGCTATGAAAACACTTAAGAAAATGCATTGCTCTGATCACATCGGGAGACTTAAAGGGCATTGCCCCATAAGCAGTGCTGCCCGTGGTCCAAGCTACCAACCCGTTGATTTTTTGAAAAAAACTCATCAGTCCTGTGAAAGGCAGTGGCTGTATGTGAAAGCCTGCAGGAACTCAGTACAGTCTCTTCCCCTGCAGTACGCTCTCATAGTCCATGAGGATGCCTTTTACAAGGGGAGATGTTGCTTATCATTTGTGTAGTTCTTTAAATACTTATCCTTTTTCATTCTCAAATAATATGCTATGTCCTACAGCACAGTTCAAGGTACCTTGCTTGAGTCTATTTGTCTTTTGTATGTTTTTGCTTATGTTGTCTGCAGTGCTTATATGGTCTACCATATGATGGGCTCACTCTTTGTAGATTCTTTTTCTCTAACTTGGAGATATTTTAATATGGTAACTTGAAAGGATCAATTAATGTCCTGTCTTTTTAAAAGGTTTTTCCTATTTAGCATTGTTAATTACAAGCTTTGCAAAATCCAAGAACCTAAAGTTTGACATGAGTCAGTTTTGACTGAGTGCTGTGAGAAAACTACTTAAAAGAAAGAGAGGAAAAAGATACACTGTGCAAACAGAAGCATTTGTTGGGAGCAGGAACTTAATTTCAAATTCACAAAATAAGTTCCCTAACCACAACACTGTGGAGGCAAACTCAGTGTCTACAACACACACCTTTTATCTTCCATCTTTCATCGTGACTCAGAAATACTCAGCTGCTTAGATAAAAGCAGAAGCAAACTAGGAGATGACATGGGGGAGGCGATCACAGCACATGCGTGCTTACACTCCACTGGAGCTCACACGACGACTAAGGTTAGCTAAACCAACAAGGCTCATAGGCTTCTTTGCAAACGTATGTAAACCTGCACAAGATGCAAGGTAGTGGAGAGTTAGATTCCTGACTTCTAAAACTAACTTCGCTTATCAGAATAGAAAAAAAAAAAAACATAAAAACACCAACACCCTTACCTGACAAGATTAAAAGAATCATGAAAATGTTTTGGAGAAGGGAAAAAGCAGTTCCTCATAAGAAACTTGAAGTAGTAGATCTTATGGTGCTACAGGTCAGTCAAACACTGTATGTGATGTGAGCAAGGTCTTTACTGTTTGAAACAAGCTTCAGAAGAAACCTGGCTTTGTTCATGATAGGGACATTCTGAATCTCACTGTAGTTGTCTCCTTTTTACACTGCCTCTCTGACCTGAGTACTCCACTGGCTTTGCTTTTAAAATTGAACAAAGTAAGACAATGACTAAGGAAACAAGAAAAAAGTTTTATTTTATGTTGTATGATCTCAATTTTCTGATATGTTTAGAACTAACACTCTCAGATGAATAAAGAAAGGGTTTGATCATTTGATTTTTGAAGATTTTTAATTAATGTAACTGCATCAAGATTTTTTCCTGAAAAGTCTTTATCAGCTGGAAATGAAGAAGGTAGATCTGCTGGGATTCTCATCCATGTAAGATTTCTCATGACTTGCATATGAATAATATGAGAAAAAGGCAGAAACCCATCAACTGCATACTGCAGGAGATGATGTATCTGCTTATGCATTTTCTGCCGGCAGGAGAGGATTTCATTTTGATACACGTTACACGTTCTAGGACACTTGTATGTTTTCTCAGCAGATTCAGGAACACTTGGCAACTCTGCATTTTTAACAGAGCAGCCAAAAAATTTGGCTTTTTTAGCCTGAAGAAGTTCTTCAGATTTTTCCAGTATTGTAAGCTGCACTTTTATTTATTTATTCACACAATCACTTTTAACTGGTAACTCTTACTTTAACCTTAATTGAAAATCCCAACATCAGTGACACTTGTACTCCGGTGAACTATATGAAAAAATATAATTGAGGAAACTCCCAGGGCAAAGGCATAAAATTAAATCAAATAATATGCTACCAATTTAAGTGAAATACTAGATTAAAATATCTTGAAGACTTGATCTTAATTACAAAGTATCTAATATCCTTATTATGATGATAGCCCCGAAAATGAGTCGAAGAAGATGGCATGATCATGCATGTTATGAAATTATAGAAGATGCTGAAACCTGTCAACACTCTCCATTCAGTCAGACAAAATCCACTGGGAATTTCAGTCAGAGCTTGAATGAAAATATTTATGATGGAGAAAGATTTGAAGAGTTGGCTCCATGTTTGAGAGGATGAATAGGAAACAATAACAGAACTGGAAATTCTGGAAGACTCCAGAATCCAAGTTAAAGTTCCTTCTGTTAAATTCAGCATGGGCATGTGTTTATATCCCTGATTTTTTTGGTTTAATTTCAATTCAAGTATTTTTATTTAGATATACACATATTCAACAAAGTAAAAAAAGTTTTCATATTTTTGAGGTGTGATTAGCATAACTGAGGCAAGCCTATAAAATACTGTATGTAAAAACTATCTATTTGTAATTAAAGTTCTGAGGCCTCTATCTACATGTCAGCAAAATACTCAGTCATAATTAAAACCAAGGAAGATCCTCATTTTTCCTTTGCAAAACAATGACTCACTGTGAAAGAACATTTCATTTGTCCAATTAATTACTGGTCATTCACACTGTCATGAAATCTAAAAGCTGCCACAAAGGGTTTGAAATTGAGTTTGACTGGATGAGTTAACAATTAAATGAGCCTTTTAGAAGCAGTTAGAGCAACCAAGCCTGTGGAAAACAGAGAGGAAACCTGAAGCTGGCAGCAGCGTCGCCTGTTGTAATGCCAGAGCAGCAGGCTCAGAGATGGGGCGGGCTGTGCCTAGCCAGAATGAGACAAATATTATCACAGAGAGCATATGCAAAGAGGATGTTTATTAAAATTCAGTAAAAATAAACAGATGAAGACTGTATCTGCTGGAAGGCAGGATGATGACATGGAAGAGAGGGAGAAGAAAGATGACACCATCTGGCACATACTCAGTTTTTGCAGAATAGTAATAGGAGTCTCTGGTTTTTCTGCCATTATGCTTCAATCCTTCCCTCCCTTGATGTAGACACAACAATCTTCTATTGAAACCTGATCAGAAACACAAAGGAAATGAACCTTCCTATATTCCTAGCACAGAAGAAGATTCTGCATTAAGGTCCTACTGCCACCTGCTTATCTGAACATGCAAAGCAAGTCCTCCATGAGAAGCCAGGCTCTAAACATTTTTCAGATAATAAGATTTCCTTCAGTTACTGAGGAATAAGAGGGACTTCAAAATGAGAACAGATGAGAAACTGAGCACTCCCAAGTCAGCAGGATACTCCCCATGAGCCCATAATCCCTAAAATTGATGAATGCTGCTCCAGGTTACAGGCAATAACACATATAATTTGCTACAGCACAAAGATTTTTATTTCAAAAAAGAAAAAAAAACCAGAAACACAAGTGTTTCTTCACAAAAGAACTTGAACATCAGTTACTTTTGACACTGGGAACATACTCAGCCAGTTGACTCCCTCTGAGTACTCTGCTCTAAGTTAAGTAGCTCAGTCTAATCTGCCTCCTTCCCCACCACAGCTGAAGAACTTTAAAGGGAGGCATACAACATAAAAATGCAGTAATTTCCTCTTTTTGGATGAAAATACTGAAAGTCAGATACTACTGCAACAGATCCAGGCCACCACCAATGTATGAATAAACCCTTTCAACAGTGGTTCCTCTAACAGGAAGCCTCATGCTTCCTGCAATGCTGATAGACTGTAAGAAACAGCTACCAGGTAAAGCTGGACAAAAAAAGCCCAAATTGATGAAAATGTTTTCAGCTGGAAAATAAAACTGATTTAAATGTTTCACAAGATGATGTTGGACACCAGAGGCCTCAAAATAAATTTCTTTAAGCAACTAATAGAAGAGAAAACCTTTCTTAGTCTCTCATGGACAAAAACTGTAGCTCAACACTTCTCAGTGATTAACAGAGGAAACCAGAGAAAAACAGTAGCATGATCTATTTGCTCACTTTTTCAGTCAACTAACAAATCACATTCGTTATCTAAATGGTTAATAAAAACTGATATGGTCTTTGATTACAGTCTTTTATATAATATACAAACTTTCTTCTTTTTTGCTGTTAGCTGGGTTGTGAATGCGATTCATGGAAAAAGATTTTAAAAAGGCTGAAAGAAGAGGAATCAAACAAAGCATTCCTCTGGCATTTTCTGTAGGAGAAACAGTTGTTGGTTCTTGGTACTTGAAGCTCCACACAATGCTTTTTGACCTTAATTATTCAGATTCCTTGATCTTATTGTATCTTCCTAGTAAAGCCATAGTTTCAGGTGTGCACATAGATGACCAGGATTAGGGTAGTTGAACATCAGAAAGTTGAACTTGCTAGAGAAGTTAAAAAAAGTGCATTTCTAAAAGCCACCCTGCAGGCTCAGCTGTTCCTTTCTGTGACATGTACAGTAGACTTACTCTCATCAGTTACCTAAAATACAGGCATGTCTTAGCCTGTGACACAAGTTCCCCCCTCCACTCAAAAGATGAAAATGGTCACCTCCAGATAGCAGTTCACCCTCTCCCTCCTAAAAGAGGGACCCTGGAAATGCTGCTCCTTCCATTAGCTAGAGACAGAGTCCAGACAACAGAAAAATGACTTACACTGGAGGGAATGGACACCACCCTAAAGTCCTCAAACCAGATTGCTTCAAAAGCTCTGCTCTGCTACACGGGTGCTCACGCAGGAGCTGAGCTCCTCCAGAAGCCACGTCCCAGCTGCAGTGACAGCCAAGTAAATGTTTGGTAGGGCCTCTGATCTTTGATATGTGTCGAGTTCTGTGCCAGTCTTTACTAGCATTAATGACAGACAACACAAATTTCTTAGTTAAGAGTGACTTGCTGTTTGCTGGGGCCATCCTACTTACTGTTATGACATGGTTGACTGCCGGGAAGGGGCTGCCCTTGGGGGAAGCTTCAGTGGGACCAACATCAAGGGCAGCAGGTTCTGAAACAAAGGTTGCCTTTAAAAGAAAACACCAGAAACATATTTTTATTCTGAATGCTGTTTAAGAAGAGCAATTCCCTCCCTCACTCTCTCGTTTCGTATACAAACGCCTGGCCCTATTGTTACATGTGGCTGTACAACAAAAGCAAATAAAATTGCAATTCTTGCTGTTTCCCATTTTTGGTGAATTTTATATATGAACTGTTGAAATTATCAGTTCAAGGATAAGAACACATAGTGTCAAGAGAAAAATGCTTGTTATTTGTACACAGATTAGTGGTCAAAACATTAGTATTTCTATCGCACACCTGATTGCATTAATTCCTTCTCGTCACACACACACACACACAAAAAGCCGAGAGTTGTTTTCTGTGTTCTTTAAACAGATGAATGATTCTGCCATCTTGTGGGAGATGGAGAAATCCTAACTATTTGTACAATAACAGCAGGGCAGAACAGCATGGAACAGAAATTTCTTCTATTTTTCACTTGTTTCACTATTGATTAAGTGAACAGACAGTAAAAGGTAGTGTATTCGAAATAGCCCCCAAATAAGGAATTAATTATAGCCTCATGGAGGAACCTGAGCAATGGGGTTGATTTTTAAGATACTAACTTGACCAGAAACTCTGCTCAGAAGGTAAAGGTACAGCAACTGAAAATCCTGGGGCTTTTTTCCCCAATGATCTGATAATGTGAAATATGTAGAGAATTATTTACATTCTCTCACATTTGTTAAAATACCTTTCATAAAAGAAAAAATGTAAAATTATACAGATTTTTATCTATAATTAACCTTTTAAGAACTGTTAAACTAAGACAATATTTATATATTATTGAACACCATCCTCTATTAATAAAGTCCATAGCATAGTTCTAAAAAGTTAGTAGATTAATTGATCATTAAATAGTCTTTGGCTGACACAGGTTGTATCACTATTCCTGACTATTTAACAGACATGTAATATTGCTTGCTCTACCTCACGTTAATTCAACATGGAGCATGCTGAAGTAAAAGCTATTAATAGAAGCAAGTATAAATGACAGTTTAAGAGAACGAGAGCTGAAAAAAATATGGACCAGTTTCACCTCGAAGTAATTTTGTAGAGGCTCTCTTCCTACTCCACCATTCTCAGCAGGTAGAAACCAAACAGTACATCAAAAGTACGAATTACAAAACTGTACATGACCATTTTTTTCCCATTGTTCTTGGGAAACTCTGAAGCTCAAGAATGTGGCTTCTGCTAGGAAAGATGAGGCTTGAGGTGGAGCAGCCTGAGAGGCACATTCATCCCTTGGCACTTGGCACTGTAAGCCTCCATCAGGGGAGTTATTTTGAGCTGTTCTCTTCCCACCAAAAATTACCTTGGGGAAACAAGCTCATCTAGTTTATATTTCTTTGCTACAACTGCAGTGAACTCATCTAGTAAATCTAATACCATGTCACAAAAAAGCTTCTTGGATCAAGTACAACTGCATTTATGCTTACATAACTGCTTACTAAGACCATTATTTTCCTTTGTAAATCATTCATTTAAGTGAATAATATTTTGTTAAGCACTTTGAACATAAAGATCTGACAACCAGAACATAACAAGAAGGAATACAACAATTTAATGTTATTATCATTTCTTCATAATGGCAAGTATCTAAAAAGCTAAGGTAAGCCTAGATGTGGATCTCAAATTCCCCAACTCTAAGTGGTTTGATTTAAAGACAACAACAAGAGAACACACTCCACAGTGACAAACAACCCATCTACCTCAGCCACTCTATCTCCTGCTTGTACCCCAGCCAAGTCTGATGGACCATCTTTTGGCAGCCGTGCAATCAGGATCCCCTGGTAACACAAAACATAGGTTTCAGACATGACAGTTTCTCCTATTGTTCTTAGATGTAAAAAGCAAATGGGAAGTAATTAATTTTCAAGACTTATTGTTCTGTTGCCTCTATAAAATTAAAAACTAAATGCCTTAGCACATTAGCAAGACAAAAAAAAAGAAGCCTCCATGGCTGACACATACAACAATGAACAAAAGTCAGTAATTGTTTACGCTGTGCCATGGGGAACAGACTGGAAAACAAAGATTTATTTAAAAGATAAATCAGTGAGAAGATGTGTGAAATATTTCTCTCAAATCAAGTTAGCTCCTTGGAATGAGCAAATGAGATGGGAGAGGCATATGGAGTGTCAAGGGAGTGACCCCACATTGAGGTAGAAAATGAAAATTAGACAACAGTGTTTCAGCCATCAGGTTGCCTTTGCAAAATCATTGGTTTACATTTGGGTTTCTCTCCCAAATCATCCCTTCTGGAGCTTCCCCATCAAAATCTAATACCAGATCCTACTCTGGGAAATAAGCTATGTTTACCCTTGTTGGCTTTATCATAAGAACAGTAATGTTACATGAAGGACAATCTCAGAAAGAAAACAACAAAACACAGTAACTCAAGGAACTACTCATCAGTCTATTCCTAATGATCACTAGATAAATTTTGGATAATGAAATGCACCTCATCACTTTCTTTACATGAAGATGAGCCCTTTCCACCAGCAATGCTAATACCAAGACTCCCCATTTGACTGCACACAGTAATGGTTACCTGGAAAAGAATTATAATGGATAAGTGGCCAGATTAATCAAAAACCTTGCCTATCAATTACATGAGCATTGAAAATCTAGCTCCCACTCTGAACACCAGCAGACATCCCCCTGGAGAGCCCAGCCCAGAGAAAAATGGTGCTGTGCTTCAACACTGGCACATGCAAGACTTGTCACCACTGCTTTGAAACCATGGACTGAACAAAGACTCAGCTCAGTGCCCACCTGCACGTACCTTTGACTTGACCTCACAATACCAAAGCTGGATATATAAAGTGAGACGCATGGCTACAAGGAAGGTGGGCTTTGTTGGGGTTTTTAAATGGGAAATTCTTTTCCCATATAAGCCATGGGGAGCAAGGACAACCCTCAGCTTACTCTCTTCAAGGTAAGCCTCGTGACATCTGCCATGCAATGTCCCCCCTTCTTCGCATCTTTTACAAACTGCGTCACACAAGGGAGCTTCCCCCACAGCCACGGGGACTGTCCCACAGACATGCAGAGCCCCCCAGCAGCAAGCACAGCCCACGCAGCAGTTCCAAACCTTCAGCGGGGGCTGCGGCACATCCAGCACCCGCAGCTCCTCCGGGATGCGGCCGCTCTCGCTGGGGAAGCTGCCTGCTGCTGAGACAGGCGGCTGCACCTTCGCGCTAGATCCTGGAAGAGTCTTCCCTTTCACTGCCAACTTGTGCTTTTCTTGAAGTGTTTTCCTGGCATTTCTTTGATCTCGCATGCTATCATTGCTATCAAAAAGGCTGCCGGAAAACTTGGAAATGGGTTCCTGAGGGTTAAAGATAAAAAAAGGTAAACACAGCAACAGCAAGGAGAATCTGAAACACAGACCTTACCCGGGCTAACATGAATTTGTTCCTCACTCTCACATTGCTGTATGATAGAATTCGTTTCACTGAAGATAAAACTGGAACTTTACAGCAAACATACAAGGATTTCTTTTACCATTATTTCTCTGGGCATGTTTTGCCCTCAGCACTGGGGTTGAAATTGTGGGAACAGGGAGAGGACTGGGATTTGTATAGCCTTTCACTAGATTCCCTGGCACGCACAAGCACATGTAACACACATATATCCAAATGTGCATAAACCCTGCACTGCCCTGTGAAAATGACAGAGCATGAGAACAAGACTATTTTGGGCAGCCTCTGGCAGCCCTGTAGCATGAATCCACTGTTCCAGGGGAAGGAACTGCACACACACAAGGCAAAGGAAAGATATTTCCATACAGAAAATAAAACATTTCTCATAGTTCCTCAAAGCTCACATTCCATTTTTGGGAGCATAGGTGTGAGAGGGAAGGCAAGCCCCTGCCTTGCATCTTTGTATCTAAGACTTTGTTTCAGTCATTGGATTGACTTTAGTTGCAAATGGCAGTGAGGGGAGACCTGCAAACGTAAGTGATTTAGGAGTCCTCTGGAAATGGAACCTCAAAGGTGATGCCTACTAAAGCCTACTTTGAAGCCTGGCTCTAGGATGAACCTACTCTGAGATGCAGTGAGGAGCTCACAATGTCACCCTATGCTTAGCTAAACCACAAGGGCTTGAAAAGAGAAATACACAATTAATACACACCCACCAAACAATTAAAGCTTGAGACAAGTTTGACTGCAAAATGTAGTGATGTTTTCCAGCTATCAGTTATTCCTGGCAAAGGGTTACATGAAATTCAGACACGATGCCCAAATTCTGTTCACATTTTATGAATGCTTTATTTATATTTAGCTGATTTTTTCTCCCTAATTTGATGGGTTAAGGTCAAATCAGACCTTCATATCACCCAAATCCTTCAATCTTCTGTTGGCAGTAAAATGATGCAGCAAACACACATCAGCACCTCTGAAAATAAGCCCCACATGTGTTTTTCTAAGCTTGGAAGTTTAATACCAGAAATAAAAAGCAGTGGAATTACCCTGAACAGCTGTGCAGAACCCCACTGGACACTTTATTTTTCAATCTATATTGGTCCTTTCCCACAATCTCTTTTTGGTTGGGATGGAAAGAAGCATTGCCAACCCCAGGGAAAGCATACAAGGCATGATTGCTTCCTATTTTCACTTAAAAGGGAATTTGCTTAGCTTTAACTCACATAAAACATTCATTACCTTTCTTCTCTCGAGAGAGATTCCTCTTTACAGTGCCAGGCTGACTAACCTGGACACGTCTGCAGTGCTGTGGTGCTGTGGGTGCCAGGGAGGAAGGCCATGAGCAAGAGCCAGGACTGTGGGCTGGAGGAGGGGGCACACCAGCAGCACTCACAAGGGCTAGGAAGGAAGTAGAGGTCCCAGAAGAGGAGCAGGAGCCTCAATTCCTCCCTCATCTCCCAGCAAACATCAGGAAGAATGGTGAGCAATGCCCTGAAAGGGAAAGGCTGCAAGAGTGCAATCACAACCTCCTTTCCCAGGCTAGGACCAAGAGGACAGCCAGGCTGCTGCACAGGTGACAGACACCTGGCAGGCACAGGCTGGAGAAACTACAGCAGGCAGGGGCTCACAGACATCAGCATCCTGAAAGGGCACCACCCAAAACATGCAGTGGAGTAGCACTGCAACCTTACTTTTCTACCATCCAGGCCCAGGGAGGTGCTGAGCCCCAAGTGCTGCCAACAACCTACTAACCTGAAAGAGATGGAGGGAGGTTGGTAACTGCCTAATAAGTAGGAGCAAGGTAAAAAACGTGTCTCATCATTGATCAGGTTACTCATCTTAACCTGCAAGTTGAAGTGTACTCTTGAGGGTTGGATGGATTAATTGCAAGCAAAGTAAAGGAATAAAACACTGAACTCTGTACCCTCTGCACAAGCAAGGACATGAGAGTATAAGCAGTGCACAAACCCAAAGTGCTCTGCTGCATAGCACTGTGAGCAGCTGTAGCCTCTTCATAGACACACATCATCTCTCCCGATTTCAAGACTACTTACATCATCAGGATCCTCGAGTTCCTCTGCTTCTTGCTCAGGACTGATCCTTCCTTCTCTCCATTTTCCATTAGCAGAGCTGAATTTGTACAGGTTACCACCATGAAAACCTTCCTTTCCTTTCAACGAGGCCCAGCGAGAGCCCTGGGAGCTCCAGTTATGGCCACTGTACAATTTAGGAGACTTGGGAAGCCACTTAATAGAGTCCTGAGGGGAAGAGGACATTAAAAAAAAAGGCAATTAATAGATTTTAAGAAAGCAATTGAAGTATGTAAGTGCAGAAACTGCCTGGCAAGTTCTGCAAGGTATTTTAGATTCTTGCAAATACTGTGTTTCCCTTTATTACCTTTAGAGGTACCTTCAGTCCCAGAGAGACACTTTGCCAGTTAATGGGCATTACTGGTGATACAAAGAATAAGAAAAGGCTGCTGAAAATAGTGGAAGCCTTTAAGGACTTGTAAGAGCATGGGACCGAGCCTACCTTCAGCATCGTAAAGAAGAATTAATGATCGACAACAGTCTTCAATAAAGTGTACTATCAAGAAAACAAACAAGAGTACTTAGACCTTTAGTGACCATCTCATCTCATGACCTAAGTTAAAAAATACTATTAAGTCACTCCCCTCTTCATTGTTCATTAAAAATAAGGTTTCATTTGTTGAATGGTACCAATAGAAAGCACAACACTTAATTGATCTTTTAAGGGTTGCTGATTTTCAAAGTGATTATAGTCCAGTTATCCCAAAATGTCCATTACTTATTTACATCCAAAATACTCCTTCTCTCTCACTTGTACACAAGAAGTTGATACATGACAAGTTGCATCAAGGTTGCCTATGTACCTAAATTTCACTGTATTTTAGAAGTCATTTTTCAAAGTAACCTTTATCTTTCTTTGAAGCTTTCTTTTAATCCCACCTCTGTATTTTCTTACAGCGATACAAATCCAAAGGCAAAGAGCAGCCTGATGCCACACAAGTAAGATACATCAATGGAGAAAACAAACTAATAAAAACAATTTTCAACAAGCTTGTGGTGGGGCAATCAGAAGCACATGGTGGCTTTCAGATGTTTTAACAGGTATTTGATTCAGATTTAACAGTTCTTTAAGTTTCCATTTTTCTTTTTAAATGCAGAATGCTTATGTTCACACACACACACCTATTTCTTGCTGCTACCAGCAACCCAGATGTCACCATATCTGTTAGATCTAAGGTTGATAAAGACAGGGAAAGAGGACAAGACTGTTCATGCTGGACACACTGATTCATCTTCAGCTGACAAAGAAGGTCCCCTTGGGATTCTTCATTTGCTTTTGGTTTTAGGATGGCTGAAAACACTAGGAAATGGAAACGGACAGTATCTCAGCGCCTCATTGGAAAACCCCATAGAACTTTCTGTGAGTCTTGAAAAGATGATAACCCCAACACAGGATTATTTGTATTGTACAAGGAAGGCACTGGCATCTGCAGGAAATTTGCTGTTAAACCACATTTTGAACTGCACTGACACTCAGTGATACTGCTATTTGCTGATAAATAGCCCATATTTCTGGTTATTCTAAACCACATTGCTCAGGACACTGGAGCTGATTGTCAATTTAGTTATCAGTGGGAAAGCAGCACAAACAATCACAACACAGCAGTGGCTCCCCTTCCTCCTGACAATTCAAAATGCAAGGCAGGATATCTCCTGATATTTCTTCACACACATCTTGAATAAGGAAAACATAGGGTACCCTTAAACAGAAACTTTGCTTTCTGTGAATATTAACTAGGGGGATAGAAATTCTAATCAGACAGATAAACAGTACACTAGGTGAAATTGTTGTGTTTCAGAATAGCTAATGTGACATCTCTCAATGTTCAGGGTATTTCAAGAGACAGCTTAAATCCTTGTCAACTTCTAAGCTCATTAGGAAGTCATAAAGCAATTTCACTCTAAAAATAAACACGGATACAGTGAAGCATTTAACTTCTTCCAAGGAAATGTCTCATCCTTTTTTGACCCTGATCCCTAAACCTAAACAATAGCTTCTCAAACTCATTCTGCCAAATTCTGTAAAACTGGTAAAAGGCTATTCCCTCAACGTAACAGACAGAAATTTCTAATTAAGCTTATGCTGACCATTCCTTCATCATTTTAGGCATACACTGAGCTGCAGTGGCAGCCTCCTGTATGCACAAGCAGCAAGGTGATGAACAGCAGTAGATTTTACATCTCTATGCCCCCTGCAGTTCAGCTGGGAGCACAGAGCTACAGGGCACTCCTGCTCCCTGTCTGCCTTCTCCTATGGCAGGATGCTTTTCCTCATGCTGTCACACAGCTGTAAGGAAAATTCAGTACCTGTTTAACAGCTGTAAACCAAGAAATTTTAGTCTTTAATATTCTTGATCTACAGTACTACAAAGTAAAATAGAAACAACAGAACAATTCTGGGGAAGAGTTTTCAGCAGGTCTACACAGTACTGTGTATAATATTATCTGTATGAAAGTTTCCTAATCTGGTTGTATCAATAGCAAAAGATGGAATGGAACAACCAGAAATGCCTTTTGGTCTGTATTTGCATGTACCTGCTCTATGCAAAACACCACATGAACTATACTTTCACAAAGAAATATGGAGAAACCAAGCCAAGGAATGCTACTACTGTGAGTGCAGGCTAGTATTACTTTGCAAACAAATCTTAATCCTCAATTTTTTTTACAACTTGATCCTTTTTGATGAAAGAAAAGGGAGAGGGGTGGAAATAAGAAGATAGTGAACTCAACCTCTCAGTCTCATTTTTTTTACTGGATTTTGTTTTCCCTGGCAAAAATAAAACCAATTCCTTACTCTGATGTATTAATGAAAATTGCTTTAGATGGGCAACAAGCTTCCATCACCCCTCAAGGCAGTTCAGATAACAGACAGTAGATTTGTACTCCAAAAATGAAGCTCTCTTAAAAAACCTTCAGTAATTTATTAGCTCATTCTCATTATATTAAATACTACAGGACCACGCTTTGACACAGGAGGCTACTGGCAAATATCCTAATATGAAGAAAGAAAAATCAGTTCTCCCTACAGAATTTTACAGATTATAATTGGTCTTCTTAGTACACAGGTAGAGTTTGGAAGTTCTTTCTTGTGTTTCATATGTGGGGAAGCTAAGACCCAAAAAGATTAAAAACATGATTGGTTTCAGTCATTGGTAGCAAACACATAGTGAGATACACATAGATTTACATTTTCTTTAAAATAACTGGAATGAAACAAAGAAGGCAAATTCTGTATTTATAGGACTTTAGGCTTCATGGGTATGTGGGCGGTGTAACACTGATGTTTTTTAAATGCAGAAGTGTTTGGAGGGAGAAAATATTTATCAGCCTAGCAGTTATTATATTCCATGGAAACACATTTTTCTTCTCCCTTCACTGTTAATGATCCTAACTGATTGGTAACAGATCATTTTGCTTCACTATTTCACCAGCAAGTCAAGTGACTTTTTAGCTCCTTTCAACACTTTTTTCATCTTTTCAAAGGCAGCCTCTTCATAACATAACTACTGCTCCATCTCATTCCCCTGTACGTTATGAGAACAAGTTGTTCTCATAAAGCACAAGGTGTCTATTCTGATAAGATCGCACTAACAAATGCCCTAGAGAATGAATTTCCTCCAGGAAACAAAGGTGTGCAAATGCTCTGTATCACCCTAAAACATTCTGGTAAATGAAAGAGAATCCCAAACAGCCTAACAATAAAAGGCAAGATATGAAAGCCACCCATGTCTCTGAAATACCATACTGAAATCACACAGTGACAATGAAGCATCCTGCTTACAGCCACAGTCTGGTCTCCACTAGCAAGTAGAATCCAGTTACCTAGAACATTTCAATGGTCATACACCTGGTACTACAATTCAAGTCAAAACCCCAAACACATATTCTCACCTATTTTTCTATTTAAAAGATGATTTGCTTATATAGCACAATTATGGGAAAGAAAATGTTTTTAAAGATGCATTTCCTAGAACATAAACACTTTTCTCCTTCTAAGTACTACTACACATAACACATTCTACTAATCAAAAACTATTTCAGACTCATTCCCATTTTAATGTACAAAAGACTGTTTCTAAGAAAGCTTTGTGTAATTCACATGAAACAAAAGCTGAACAAAATGCTGCTGAAACAAAGGCATCCTTGAATACGCTTTCACTGGAGGAGAGGCAACGTAAAAGCTGCCTGGTTATGGAAGCAAGCCTTATACACTGCTAGCAGTAAATACATGACTTAATTTCAAAATCATCCAAGTATTAACTATCCAGATAAGATATTTTTAATTTCCTGAAAATACAATTTAAAAAAATTGCTGTAGGCTATCCTCAAACCATCCACTATGCAAATGCTCTTCAGACTTGGAAGTTTTCTCCCCTTTTGAATGAAGAAAAGTCATCAGTAATATTCAAACAAACCTTTTTGTTCGTTAGTTTGGATTTTGCTTTGGTTTTAAGTTGCTTAGTGGAAGTCCATGACACCATTAACAAACTATAAAGAAATTCACTCATGTTTATAATCATGTAGTCATGTAGTGCCCCGTTTAATGTCCCAGAAATTTGGGACAATCATATCTCCTATGAGCTACTTCAGAATGATTTAAAGCAGCCCATTTATTTTGGGGTTGAGTAAAACTGGCAAATTACTGAGAGTGATCATAGAATCAGACTGTTTTCATCACGAGCATACCCCCTTAACATGCCCAAGTTTGCTTCAGGAAATAAAGTAATTTTAGTTGGATACAAAACTAATTAAACACTTCAAAGTCCTTTCTCTGCATTATACTGGGGATGCTTACAAACTGAAATCCAAGCTGCTGATGCTTTGGTGGTATTTCCAAGCTCTGTGTGCATCTGTGGATCTTGAGGAAAGTTACTGCAGTCAGCAGTGGTCTTCCACAGTGAGAGTTGCTAACATTTGGTGTTTGGCTGTTACCACCAGCTGCACATCAGAGATTTCAGCCAAGACAGCATTCCCCAGCAACACATAAGCACATCAGAGAAACAGTGTCAAAGGTTACTGTACATCAGGTATCCACTTCCTGGTATTAATGCCAAGGGAGGTTTGCTAAAACCCTTCTCTGAAACATCACTGAGGAGCCACAGAGTTCTCTCCATGGACAACAGCGATGCTGTATTTTCAGGAGAGGTCTTCTGGAAAAAGATAAGCTACTTGTTAAGATCTCAGAATTAAGGGACTAGTAACAGTGTTTAGAGGCAAACACCCGAACAGGTTACAAATTCAAAACCAGACTGCTGTGAATCCTTGCTTCTGAAGTTAGCACACAGGCCAGCTCCACTCATTGAGCTCCTTCCTCAAAGCCCTCTGCTCTGGCAGCACCCATAACTGACCAGCCCATTGCCACAGGAACTGTACAAGTGGGAATAAAACAAACAGTGCCTCCAACACCCACCAGAAGAGGAGACAGGATGGCTCCTGCAAAGCAGCTCACAGAGTTGTCCTGACATCAGGCATGCGCTACCCACTTTAAAAAAAAAACAAAAACAAAAACAAAAAATCACATTCTTCATTCAGCTGGAATAATGATTATAGTCCTGACTTTACAATTAAAGAGGGAGGCACTGTCCCTCTAAAAATTTCACAATTGCTTGAGGAGAAAGGGAACACCCAAAACAATTACTGATAGTCAAGACCAGGCAGCTTTTGTCATATTCCCTGACAGCAACCCAAGCACAGAAAGAGATTTGTGTGTTTGTCGGAAACTGAAGATGGGAAACACTCTTATCAAGTCAAATGAAAAACTAAAGCAATTTTATTTTCTGGAGTCAAGGCAAACAATGGTGGTGAATTCTCCACTAACAAAAGGTCCAGACATTTCTAATAAACACAGTGTGCTTCTGTCTCAGTGGGAGGAAGACATTTACAGCAAACCTGGACAGTATCAACCAATATACTAAAAAATGCACTTTTAGTAAAATTTAATTCCTGGCATCACTACTCTCTCTTAAAAGCTGAAATTACAAGCTGCAAGTAGTGAAACCTGCTAAGTAGCTAATCAGCAAAAAGCTGCTCACCCAGCACTAGTAAAGCACCGGTGCTAGACAAGAAGCAGGACACAAACAAGTCATTTGCTGGGAAGAACAGCATTATGCAAGTTTCCAGCACACACTTTCCTACAATACACTGATTATCAAAAATATGGCACTTAAACCAGAAAAATAATCTCAACATACAAATTACATGGAAGTTGTGGGAAAAGCCTGGAGCAACACACAGAGGATGGAAAAATCCATTGCTACACTAACTACGGTAGCACAGGCGTGCCTTTTTTCTTCCTATTCTTTTAAGACTAGGAACTGTGACTTTGAATAAAGAGAACTTGCATGCAGTAACTGGCAGGTTAATATTAAATCCACTCCACCACTATGGTCAGTTGATTTTCCCTGGTTACCTGTTTACAGCTAATAAAACAGCATGCAAATTTTGTAGCCTCTCTGCATAAAACCCACCTCTCAAAAGATTTACAAAGTAAAGTAGGAAAAGTTTATAGAGAAAGATGTCACAATCATATTCACTACTCAGGCTCCTCACAGCATCAGCAAGAGAAAAAAAACAGAGACTGGGAAGATAGGGCTCATGCTTTCAAGGACAGACATTGCTTCATCAGAACACGTATCATCAGCTTTTTCTGGCTATAAAACACAGTTAAAACTGCCTGGAATGTTATCAACGCTGTTGGGAGGAGAAGCATACCTCAACCACTCTATAAAATGGCATACACATGGATCATTCAAGAGCTCAGGGGAACTTCTGAGGTCTAAGCTGATGGAGGTTTGATCAAGTGGAATAACATTCAAGTCACTCTGAACCAGCATTAGGAGGAGAGAGAGGGTAGCCACTTGTCTCTCTGCACACAGCGAGTATCCAAGCATCTTGTCAGCTCTGAAAAACAGCACTTCATCTGCTATTACTCCATACCACCAGCAGCTGTTGCCATACCTCAAGGCGTAGGCTGGAAATTACACTAACTGCCAGACTCAAACACTACACTACCTTGTATACACTGCTGAACTACCTGCAGCACAGCAGAATCTCAAATTGCCTCACCAAAAAGCATAAAAAGACATTAATGAGATACAGTGCTACACAGTATTAGTGTAGAAGACTGAAAAATGCACCTCCTCTTTTATCTGTCCCCAGACATTGACTGAAAAAACATAACAAAAATCCAGACTTCCACTACACAGGTTAACAAAGTGAAGACAGATGGCAGTGAAAAGCAAGGAACGCCAGCACTCCTCTAGGGATAGTAGCTGTCTGGTTTCACGATGGACTTCAGCTTCTCTAACCTCTCATTATGCAATTGTTGGATTCCAGTCTGAGCTCCATTTATTTTCTCTTACAACTGAGTGGAGGCAAACACCTTCAATATGCAATTCAGACCACCCATCTTTGGCTGAGATGACCACAAGGAAACTATAGCAGCCACCCTTGGGTGCAGGAATGTGAAACCGTCCCAAATGAAGGCAATCAGCCTGGATTTATCTGATACTTATTTATCTGTAGCCAGAGAAACCGCAACAAATATTCCTCCCGCTATTACAAAAAAAAAATTTTTTTCAAAAAATCACCAAAGTAAAAAATGTTGACTGCTGACCAGTTACTTTGTTCCAAAGTGGATGCAGCAAGTAGTGGTGAGTTTGTGGGCTGCAGCAGTCTCCATGAGCCTGCTGAAATGTAGGAAAAGCAACTGCCGAGCAACACAGCGCGTATCACAGAGCTGGGACAAGATTTACATCTTGTTCTGACTGCAGCAGGAGGGAGTAGGTGCGCAAGGGCAGTTAATTATTTTCATCTGATGGCATGTCAGGCAAGGCCCAAATCCAGGCTTTACACATTCATCTTGCTGATGGAGCAGACACTAAAAACAAACCACGGCCTCCAAATGAAAAACTGGCATCACAGAGTCTTGCTGCCTTGGGCTTTTTTAGGAACTGTCTTTTTTAGGAACTTCTTTTCATCTCAAATGGGTTTGTTGCGGTTTACTTGGACTCTGGGTACAGGGTTTCCTACATTTTTAAACTTTTGTTGTGTCAGTTCCAGTAAGTACTTTAAAAAGAAAATTCTACCCAAGGCTGGAGTCGGCTGTACCAAAACCTGACTTTCTTTTTTGGTTTTATTTTAACAGCAGCTTACCAAGAATAACCAGGAGAAATCTCCCTTGGGGAGAATAAAACTGCATGACCACTGAACTGACATAACACCTACACACCTCCAGCACCCTCCTGTCTTGAAGCTTAAATGAGGAATCTTTGGGATGAGAAATGAAAACTAATGTATTTTGCCAGGTTAGATAGGAATGCAGATGGCTTGAAACTCCTACTTGTTCAGTATCAAAAAGACAGCAGTGCCTTTTGTAAAAGCTTCAAATGAAAATTTAAAGAGTTAAACCAAAAAATTATCACAAATTGCAGGTATTAATTTGAACACAAGTTATTATGACTTTCCAGATCTCCTCCTTTTCTGTCTTCTCCCAGATACCCTCACACAACTAAACACTTAGTGGAAAAAACGTCCAGCAGAAGAAGGGGCATGGTTAGCCACATAAAACTTCAGGTCTTTCATTTTGTTGAAATTTGGGTTCATTGCAGTATCTAACACTAAATACGTGACAGTTTCACTCTGTACCTTAAGTCCCTTCACTCAATCAGTCAGTGGTCTTTGTCAGCTCATGGCACATACTGAACCCAGAATCAGCATCAGTCTTTATCAGGCTTTTGCAAAATTGTTATTTACTGAATTCAACTCAGTTAATACTTACCTTTATAAACCAACCAGAACCCACAGATTTAATAAGACCTTGAAATCAGTATTGGACAACTCAAGTGCAACACAGTAAAAATGACAGCATTAATTCATAGATACTTTAATTGCTGGTTTAATGATACATCACATCTACTGAAGCTTTTAAAGATGTTTTTATTATGGTTTTATAAATTTTTATAAAACCATCAAAGCACTTTAAAGAATCATGCTTTCTTGTGTAATACATAAAACTAATTTCATACTGTGCTTCTGAAAGTCTATCGTGCTGTTTTTCAAGTTATCTTACAGATGGCACATTTTAAAAAAAAAAACAATGGAAGCATGAATTTCTAGTGACTGCAATGCAACAAGGCATCCAAACCAAGATGTTTCATTACAACTAAGTTAAAGTGTGAGTGCATTATGTAATAAACAATAGCAGTTTGGTCATTTAATCTTAATTCTGTTTACAACAAAACTAACATTTGTGCTTCACAACCTAAGATCCCATAATATAAACATAAGTTCTCTGCTGTAAAATTCCCAACAAATTACTGTCCAAAAAGAAAAACATATCTAAAGCAGGAGACCAAATCTACTCACTTTCCTCGAGAATTGCTATATTTAAGACTAATATGACATACCAGACACAATAAGGCACAGTGGGTGGTACAAACAAATGAATACAGTTGTCCATGAAACTTGTTCTCTTCCACAAATACTAAAATATGTACCGCTCGAGATAAATTTTCTCTTAAAAATGAAATACATCATCTTGTTATGAAAGTCCTATACAAAAATTTAAAATTTACACCATCTGAGCTGCCAAAAAATAAAAGAGTGTATCAATTTCCCACAAAACTGTATTTCTCACCAGCACATCCAGCCACTGGGAAGAAGACAACCCAGCACTCTGGAAAAGAAAAGCATTATTTCCCCTGTGTTTAAGACAAAAATATTGTATTCTGCATACAGTAGTGTATTAAACTTAAAAAAGCCTAGGACTATTAAAATTACAATATTGATTTGGAAATTATTGGTTCACTGCCTGGATGAAATAAGGCACTTTCTTCCAGTGGGCTGCACTTTTCATGTGTATGGAGACGATGAATCAGGTTCTGGTTAAAAACAAAAAGGGGCTCAAGTGAGGTCCCAGAAGACGACAGGAACATTTCAACAGCAGGGGAAGACACAGGAGGTAAAACCTGGAGATGAAACTCTACACGGAAGTGGTCACTCTGTCAATGGCATTATTGACCTCGTTTTTGTTTGAATCCAGTCCTTTAGCAGCATTCATATCATTCCGTAAATTCTCCACTGTCTTTTTCATGTTCTTTAATTCTCCAGGGTGTGGAGTGGCTCGCCTTAGAAGTGTTCTCTAAAAATAAACAGCGCAATAAGTGGTTTTGCCTTTGTCTCTCTGTGAAAACAACATACACTTTCAAGGCTTCAGCATTCAAATACCAAATATTAAGGAATCAATTTTTTTCCTTTTTTTTCCCCCCTTTTCCTTTTCAAACTACAATGCTCTGTGATGAACATTACTTTAAAAGCTGCTTGTTTATGAAGACAGGGAAGGAGGTTTAAGAAGTCGCTGAGAGCAAATTTTGTCCTCTTTTGGACTACTAATCTGAAAGCCACTCAAATGAAGTACAGTTACAAGTTATGAAGTGAAGATTCTTTCATAACTATACTTGTGGATTTTTTTCTCCCCAAAACCATTCAAGTGATTTAAGATCACACTTCAAACATAAAACATTCATCTGATTTTGAAAGAATCTCACAAGATCTCTCTACGGTTTTAAATAGTGTTTGTGTGGAGCTCCATTTGCCTTTCAGCCCCACCACACAGTCTGGTTCTCTAGTCAACTGAGAATGAGCATCTTGAGAGGAAGAGGGAGTATTTCTCCCCCACCTTAGACAAAAGAACGTCTATCATTGTGCTGAAACCTTTACAAGGAAAACAAAAATTTACAAAAACTCTGGTTAGCATCCAGGCTGGAGACCAACAGAAGACCACAAACACAATATACGTATAATACATGTATACATGCACTTATTTTTTAGTGGCATGCATGTAAACTGTGCAGAGTACAGCAGAACTGATGACCCATAAGCAGGTGCTTTGGTCAAGACTGCTTTGGAAATCTGCCCTTCCTTCTCCTCAGTAAGATCATAAACTTTTTTCCCCTAGAAAGGTTCTTGCCTCAAATCAGGCTGTAATACCATGACTGCAAGCAGTTCTCTTCAACACCTGAGCCCTCACTACTGTATGGACATTCTCAGGCTGCCACGGTTGTTAAGCAGCATCATTCTGAACTCCTTATCAGTCAGTGAACCTTGCCTGTTAAGAGACATTTTGTTTCTGCTGCTTTGGAGTAAGCAACTACCTCACTTGTTCATTTCCATACTAAAGTAAGAGTTTTTATAGTCACTTTTTAAACTAAAACAATCCAGACAGTGCCCTGAAGTATTTCAAGCTGAGATCTAATGAGGACCACCAGCAACTTTTTAGAGCATCAGAGAAGCACACTGAAAACGTGACTGAAGCAGTCTTAATCTTTACAAAGAGTTTTAATTGTTAATAAAAGCTAGTAAAACTACAGATCATGTTGTGTTTTGATCTTCAGGACATGCAGAGCCCAACTTAATGGAGAGGTCTTATAAGTACAGTGACAGATGTTCCCAGATCCTTTGTTTAAGTGGGAAACTAATGAGCAACATTCCTGCTGTTTATGGACACTATGGCTGTTTCAATGCAAATGGTGGAGTTAAAAAAAAAAACAAAAAACGAGAGAGAGTAAGAAAGAGATTGGAAATAGAAATTAGAAAGACAAACAATAGCAAGCGTAATGGAGACACATGCCAGAGTGCTGGAACCCTAAATTAGACCCTATATACTTTCAGGCAGTAAAGCTTCACAGATGCAAAGAAAGATTCTATCTTCTTTCCGGAAAGAAAACACCCTGAGCAGACAGAGGAAAACAATGCAAAACAGAAGACTGTCCTGCATCAGAATATAAAAGTTATATTCAAAGCAGAAAAAACAAAGGCATTTAAAGGCAACATAAAAAGTTTCAGCAGCCAACATGAACAGTTTTTTCTCCAAATGTACGCACAAAGCATGCAGTCCAAGCTGAAACATTTACAGCAAGAATGCTCAGAGACTTTTTATACTTTTGCATTAATGTCACAGTGTCTGGAGGTATCCAAAGGCTTGGGAAACATACCATTTCATTTTCCTCTTCATCTTTTTCATCTTCTAAGAAGCGAATTGCACTGACTCTATTCACTGCCCGCTCATTCCATGTTTCATCTGACATTTCATTTACCAAACTCTCCAATGCACCACATCGTGGTAGGTTATCTGTTAGAACAGGAAAATGTAACTCAAGATTCACAGCAACATGCACTTGAAGTCACACAATCAACATGCTACATTGTTCATTATTGCAATATCTGAACAATCACTTATCCCAGACTCACAAGTGGCTATTTCTTCAGCAGTAGTTTTTCGAAGAAAACAGAACTTGCATTACTTTTCTATGTACATTCACTATTTCTGTTAGTTTTCTATTACATACACTAAATGTATAGTGTATAAAGTAGGTATTTCTCTACTTGGACTGTTTCAGAGTTTTAGAATACTGATTATGTAATTTAATAGACTTGCCACTATATGTGCTTTTCTTGTGGAATATGGCTGCCAGCTGACATTAGCCAGTTCCCTAAATGGCATTCCATAACACAGGATCATTGCTTTTACTGACCTCATCCTTTCAGTATTGCTAGGCATACACATCCAACAATTTTAATTTCAAGCCTTCTATCCTTGACACCATGAGATTCACCTGGAGAGGAGGAATTCTAATTTCTAGTAGTACGGCCTTTAGAGAAAGTCAAGTCGACCTCACTCTTCTTGAACTAGCTTAATCTTCTCTAATTCTAAAGGGGTTAAATTCATTTATTTATTTTCATTCTTAATTATTCTTAAAATCCAGAAGCTGAAAACAGAGACATTTCTACACTCCTACTGCTTTAATGGTTTCTATTTGCTCCAGCCATATACAATTGAAACACTGGAATTAAGTCTGGGTACCTACAATACAGATACCCACAGCTGAACTTTTCTCCTCAGGCCCCTTTGTACTCAGTGGAGAAGAATCCAAACAATTTTCTTTTAAAAGTCCATTCTTGGATGGGATAAATTACTCTCCAGTCATTACAGCAGAAAATTAAATATTAGCTCAGATAAATCCCCTTGAATGTTCACACACAGTTTAAAAGCTTGAGGACAAAAAACATTCAGAAGTAACTGGAGCAGCAACACAGCCAACAAAAGAGTTTATGGTTCCACCTGACCCAGAGGCAAGTTTCAGCACAAAAGGGAAAAGCAACTTATACTGCAATTCTACACTTGTTAATGAATATAATAAAGTTACTGTACGGCACCTTTGCGTGAAAGAAAATTAGCTTGCTAAAAAGTAAAAAGTCTACAGTTTACTGTTAGCTATGCAATTTATTTTGCTGGTACAGAGACTGCAGTTGGAAAGCCACAATTTTACCATATATATATATATATATATATTTAAGATGTATAATCAATGTACACAACTATGGACACCACTACTTAGCCCACTGGTAAGCCTCAGAATAGTGATACGAGTAACTCTTTTTCTTACAGATCTGTATTTTACTTATTGTAGCTGCTGTCACTGTATTTTCAGTAACATTCAGTGCCAAGTTTTCAAGTCTTCTGAAGACTAGTAGGGTAACAGAAAAAAATAAGTTTAATATTGAAAATTCAACCACAACTTTGCTACTTTGCTCACTAGAGCTTATGCATGTTTTACAAACCTTTATAGGACAACTCAGTAAACAAAGAAGTAATAATACTTCTACACCTAATGAAAAGCTGACTCTAGGCACTCACCTTGGCAACCAGGCTCAGAAGGCATTTGAGGAAGTAATACACATGTTAAAATCTTTTCTCCTGTTTCAGGATCTGTGTCAGTCTGAAATGTCAGCAGAGGTTGGGACTGGTTATCAGACAACCACAAAGCCTTCAGCTTTAAGGTAGTCAGTGAAATGGGAAGATACGTCAGCCTAGTTCAAAAAAGCAAAGTAAAAAAGTCAGGGCAATCTCTACGAGACTCAATAGATGGTCATGAAGGCGACTCAAGTACACATTGCTGAGTTGGAACACACAGGATTGAATTTAATGCCTCTAATAGAAGGCATTGTAGTAGTCATCAATTCCAACTACTCCATTCTTAAAAAAAAAAAAATCTGCAGCTTAACTTTATACCATAATCCTCTGAAGCTGTGAATAACAGGTAAAACTACGCTGAGCTTTTTCTGCTGCAGTAAAGTGCCCTGGAAGGCAGACAGCTGCTTCCCGTCAGGAGCCTTACGTGTAAACAGAGGCCAGAACAGAAATATGTAAGTGCCTGTGAGACAAATTATATCACATAGGTGAGATGCCATTCGCTTTTCTTCCATTTCGTTTTGGTTTTTTTCATTAAACTTCCTACTAAGCAAGTGAACTAATTTGCTGGTTTATGCTTTAATCCACTCGTTTTGTATGTTGATATTCGAAGCACTAAGAGTCATGAGAAGCTGCAAGGTCAAAGTGGCTTTCCTTGTTGCTCACACTGTATCATGAAGATACAACACCCAGTATTAGTGCCACTTGACATTGTGGCTTGGTAGCTTCACCTGAAGCTCTATCCATTGCCTAGATTCTCAGTTTTAATTCAGAAATATATTAATCCAGAGGGGTGTTTTTTAAATCCAATCTCTTCCTCAGGGTCAAAGTAATCCAAAAATCACACTTATGACAACACACAATTCATGCTACTTTTGCCCCAGGGGGATGACTACTTTGACAATTTCAACAGTGACACTAACATGAATGTCATAACTGGTTTTTTATTACTCCGTTCTTAGACATAATATCTTTTGCTATCAGAAAAAATTAAGTAAATACAGCAAAAGAACATGAAAATACAAAAAAGATCTCTTGCCTGTTTCCAGCAACATCCAGGACATGGAGTTCAGTGGCCTGTGAAATTTCAGAGGGAATTCGAGATAATCTGTTGTCACGTACAGAAAAGACGTTAAGACTGCAGCAGCCCCCAACCTACATTTGAGAAGAGGGGAGAAAAAAAAAAGCAAGTCTGGTTTTGTTGCAGTACCATAGTGTAACAAAGGCATGCAGTACGGGTCACGGAGTGTGTCACAGCACATTCAAGTTACAGTGCCTGCCAGACACTTCCCCCAGAGGTACAGACTGCAAACAAGTGTTAGTTTAGAAGAAGTCTGACCTGAAGCAAGTCTCTTGGAGCAGTCTCTGGAACATCTGTATCTGCAAATAATGGATATCTTTACATATAGGTCACGTTCTAGCTACCTTTCAGAGCCTTCCACACTGGGAAGAAACCAGTAACCACACAGAAGCTAGTCTGTGCCCAACATTCACAAAAAGCCCTACAGCCAACTTTTTCTAGCTCTACGTTTTACATATTAATTCTTTCTTTCCTCACGGCAACTTTATATCCAAACAAGTGCAATGGGGCTTGAAGCAAGGCAAAATGCTAAATACACCAATCAACTCCTACAATTTATTGAGCCCACAAAGATTAATGAAGAGTTCACTAGAAGCAGAAGACTGAGTAAAATCTTTGATGCCCTGATTCATTAGAAGCACTTAATTTCAACACGATTCCCACATGAACTGGCCTTCTTTAATCTATTTTAATCTAATATCCTCTGTCTCTATCAATTTATCCAAATATAAGCATTTGGATTTTCAAGCTAATTAGTTTTTTGGGTGCAAAAGATGGAATTTTTCAGCTTTACCTTTAAAAATCTACATTTTGCACCAAAAGTGGCTGTTTTCAGAAAAATAAACCCTCCACATTTGCTTAAAAAAAACCTCATTTCAACTTTATGTTCCAGAAGGAACTACTTTAAACAGGAAGATTATCATTGTAGCAACTCAAAAGCTGCTTCAAGTAACTCTTTGTTCCTATTAACAAAGGAAACTTACCTTTGTTTGCTTATCATTCAGAGTTTCAAAAAGCCCTGTTGTTTGTTTGCCAGTTCCAAAACTCACCATAAGAAGGGGAAAAAAGATTTTTCTTCTCTTACTCCAAGTATTAGAGGCAAAATACCGCAATGCCATTTGAAGCTTTCAAGTTAAGCGGACTTAGAACCTAACTATAGAGTTAGATTCCAAACTAAACACAGTGGAAAACCTCAGGTCAGAGATTAGAGGACTTCTATAGTGACATACATCTAAGAAGGTTCTCCTCTCACACTACAGCAAATATGTAACTACACCTTGGCCAGGAGTCCCCAAAACTAAGCTGAAATTAGTGTGTTCTTGTTAACTGTCAGTTGTGTCTTTGCAAAACCCACAATTCAGTCCAAACCCAAGACTGAGATCATAGACAAATAGCACAAAATATTTTAACTAGTCAAAGTAAAAACAGTGTTGATTTAACCTACACTATTTACTAAGGAAAGAGCCACTTTTAAAGGATGCAGCTGTGACTTACAAAATGAAACAAACAAATGGAGCATTTCTATCCCACTCACCTTCCTTTGTATCATAAATGCCTTTTAACAGAAGAAAACAGCAATCAGCTGCTCAAGGCTTCTGATTCACAAGTTATTTACAGCACAAAGATAAAGCACTACATTCTTTACAAAAGAGAATCTGTGATATTTCCCTTAAATCACTGCACTCCTAGGATGCAGCTATTTCACAAGATTATCAGCTTTCCCGGCCCTGTGTGTACAACAGAAGCAGGAACCTTGCAAGCCATTTTAGCTTGTGAATCAAAGCTCTTAGAAACCAGCACTCAAATAGTAAGCAAACATTTCTCAGTGCAAGAATTCTGCTATTCACGTTAAAGAGTGTACAAATTCTTAAATAATGTGCCTTCACGCGTTCACAGAACACAGTGTGATATTAAAAAAATATATATACATACTAAGTGTCTAATTGGTGTTTCTAACATGAGTAGCTCTGAAAAGCAAGAAATACAATTAGGGAATGTTGATGAGCTGGCAAGTGATGACCTCCGTGTGCACAAAGTGTTCCCTTTCCATGAATGAAGTTTGCGTTACTCAGTCTTGGAGCACGGAGATCCAAACAGGTTAGCCAAACAAACAAAGTAAAGCCATGCAGCCCTGATGAGACAAAAACTTCTATACTTTTGACAATGGAAAAATGCAGCAGTGGAATCAGGACAGCCTGAGTCATCATGCATTTAAAGCAGTTTAATGAAAGGTAATAGTAGAACCATGGACTGAAAAATACTTACAGGGTTATCAATTTACCTGACCCATAATTTTCCAAGCGGCTAACAATTAAGAAAATACAAGAGATGTTCAATTTATTTTTCTTTATCCATACTGGACAAGAGCATGCCAACAAATGGAGACAGAACATACATTCTTCTACTGCCAAAGAGGGTTGTAACTCCTAAATCATTTAAACTTCAGTTAACTTTGCTCTCTATCAGTCAACAGGCTGTTGTTCAAAGGTTATTTCATTCAAAGGTAGTGAAGACCTTTTATTTTAATAGGGTAGTAGGGTAGCTAAAAAAGAGACACTGAATTTTTTTAATGAAACTGTTTTTAGAAAATGCAGACAGCATTTAACAAGCAGCATCGAGTGAGATATCACAAAGAAAAAAAAGATAAGCTGACAGTTAAACATCAACTAATATCTTTGTCATTTCAAACAAGGATGGCACCCATCCAGCAGTACAGAAAGACATCAGGTCCAATGTTTGAAAACCTAAACATGAAGCAGTACCACAGAGGCATAGTGCACACACTACATGGCATGCAGAAAGGAAAACACTGTTGTGGCCACCATGAAGTAACACGGTATCAGAACGTCGCTGGTTTGGCTCAGAGTTGTTAACTGAGGAAGAGCCATGCTTTCCAAGGGCCACATGCTCACAACAAACTGTGCCAAACCACCGCATACATACCAAGGACACAGCTGAGGCCACAAGCCCATTCACCAGTTAAGCACACGCTTCATTTCCACCACAGATTTCACTTAATGGGGACAAGCGTGTGCTTAGTTCTAGGCACGTGAGTAACTGTTCCAAAGAAGTCCTCACATTCTTCTGTAGTGAGCAGGACATCAGGAAAAGATCTCGCATGAGCTGTGCATGCCTAAGTCATACACCTGAGACTTAGTTCATTTTAGCAACTTTAGTTTAAGGGTTATTGACTTGTCACATCACACCAACTCCAAAGAACAGTAAGCCTAGGTAAAAACCAAAAGGAAAACCACAAAAACAAAACCCACACGTCAGTCAGGCAGTAAATGGCCATTTCTACGAAGCACTAATTTTAAGATTATTGATACTATGAAGATGGAACAAAACTGCATTCAGATGGGCTTGATTGAGAGGATGAGCATCACTAGGAGGCCTCTTGGTTCCACACAAACCTTTAACCCTTTAAACTATGATCTTACTGCTCTTTTCACCTATCTCAGTCTGAGGCTCATCTTCCTAAGAGCTTCCTCATTATGGAGAAGCAGTAAGGCTTGGACACACATAGACAGGATGTCAGCTTGGTTGCTAAAACTGCCCCCCATGTTCTCATCATGATCAGCGTTTAGCATTTCACCCTCCTGCTTTTTTGCCATTCATATACCCACTACTAGTCCATCTTAAACAGTCCTCCAGAACTGCAAGTCTTAACACATCGCTTCTCTGCTGGTGTTTCTGATGACTCCCAAGTAGATACCAGCATCTGTTTACTGCCCGAAAGCTATGAATCAATTCTTCTGTCCTTTACCACATATAGCTTTCACACAGCTATAAGCAATGCAAAAAAACTGCATTATGACAAATACTGTAGTGATTAGTCTTCAGGTGTCGTGTGACTAGCTGAAAGTCCAGTGACGCATCTCTTTATTCAACTCTCAAAACAGCTGTCAGCATCAAAAACTCTCACAGATTTAAACAAATCTGATAAATATCGTGGCAATTTAAACACTGTCCCTCTTGTGTTGTGAAATCTTTTCCAGTGTCATATCCAAAATTTTGTTTTGGTTCAAAGAAAATAAAGTCAGAATTTTCCTTGTCTTCACATAAAGTATACTAATTCTTTAACTGCAAGCACAGAATACATTTAGGGGGGAAAAAACTGCCCAATTCACTACCAATAACTATTATTCTGTTGTCATTATTATTAACTTTTAATTGGCTAGGAAAATCTTCAGTAAACTCACTTCAACACCTCCTGCACCACTGGTGAACAGCAGGAGAGGAGCTCACCAAGACAGCTTCTTAGCCCTCTGACTCAAGTATTCCTGCACTTTTCCTTAGTGCCTTTTGTTTTCCTCTGAGACACACATACTTCTACATAAATGAGGGAAGGGACAGGACATCAAAAGTTAAAATCAGAAAAAGCAAAGTGGTCCCAACTTGTTTTAAAAAATTAAAATTTAAAAAGCAGTTATTGCAAAAAAAAAAAAAAAAAACCAACAACCCTGTCATTTTACCTAATGGAGTAATAATTCTCACAATATACCTCAGAGCCAGGAAGGACACATTACCAGATCTCTGCAGGTTGTAAAGACTCATTAACAAAAGCATATAAACTGGAAAAC
The DNA here is from genome assembly GCA_013399875.1 of Gymnorhina tibicen. Taxonomy (NCBI): domain Eukaryota; kingdom Metazoa; phylum Chordata; class Aves; order Passeriformes; family Artamidae; genus Gymnorhina; species Gymnorhina tibicen. Next base: position 376,673 of record VXAZ01010335.1, on the reverse strand, counting down.
ATTCCAAGAAGGTTATTTATGCAAGTGCCAAAATCAACACACCAGTTTCATCAGCGTTCCTGTGCCAGGGTGGGATTTCAATACCAAAGAGTCACCAGGCAGGTCTTTCAAGTTTAAGGGGAAAAACATTTGTAACTATGAACAGGTTTAGACATTCTCAGCTCTTGCTGAAGTCTGTTTCACCACTTCAGTCACAGAGGGAGTGCAAAACGAGATGCTGAAGATGAAATCTGTCAGTGACTCAAGCCTTGGTCATACATTCAGTTCTTCCACATTTTACCTTTATCGGCACACAATAAAGAAGAACCTTTGAACCAGGAAACTTTGAAGGAGTATTTGCATACAAATTCCTCAATAATCCCAAGTCAAGAAATTTTACACCAAAAGATAAAGAATGGTTTTACAAGTGTGCCTTTAAACAATCTTGCAACGTAATGGTTTAACACATTGACTCAAAATCCAATTCTCTTAAACTGTTAACAAAACAAAACCAAAACAACGTCCTTCTACCCCCTTCCCCAAAAAGCACCCAAAAAACACACGCCACCACAGAAAAGCTAAAACTCAGAGATTATCTCACCTGCTACATTAGAACAGGCACATAATTTCCACCATCCTATCTATAAAAGTGGTCTTTGCTATGGGAATAATTCTGGATGAAACGACAGCAACACCAAGCAGATACAGTATTGGGTACATGTACTCTTCTCTCTAGCTGAATTCTACTTTTTTCTACACACATTACAAGACTGTGTCTTTGTCCCTCTCCAACAGAAACCAGTAACAGCCTGTCCCACATCCACTTTTTAGAGGGATGAAGACCACATATGCACAGCTGCTCCAGCACTCTGTAAGGCAGAGAAAGAATGGAAGAGGTAAGAAAAACACATAAAGGAAAAGAGGGAAACATACTGAGGAAAAATATCTGCACTGCATACTCTACTTCTGCATCCAACTCTGCTTCAGTGACAGGCGAACTAGTGTACAAGTACCAACTTTGATGTGCAAAGGTCCAAGACCCCAGTCTTTGCCATACTGTCTCAGGAGACATCTTAAGCAACACACAGCAGGCAGGGGTGTTGAATATTACTTCTGTCAGAAGCTTGTGCCTGGCTTGAAATCTTAAGTCAGTTTGAGATGAAAATAAACAGAAAACATAGTATGATTTCTCACTGCCAAGCAGAGCCTTCCAACAGACAGAAAAAGGGTGACACATTTTTCTGTCTTCCCTAAGTGCACTACCAATGCATTTTGTATTATTTTTTTCCAAGCCAGTAACGATGAGAACGAAAATGGAAATTGAACATTTCACCCAAGACACCACATTGTTCCTCCCTGCCATCCAAAGGGAAACTCAGACTTGGAATCTTTGCCATTATCAGCCCCCTAAAGCTGCTCCTGTTGATGCTTTGCATAACAGCAAACAGTACTTGTTATAGCTGTGCACTCACTCAGTTACGTAGAACATTTTTCTTTTAGAGCTATGAAATGTGACTCTTCACTTAATTCCTCTGAAATTTAAACAGAAAACCTGTACTATGAAATCTTCATGTTTGGTTTAAAGCAAAATGCTGCTGGTTAAGAAAAATACTATACTAAGAAAATGCAGCTCCAGGAACACATGGAACATGAGCAGAGAGCAGCAGATTCCCTTGTTTTTGAAACTACCATTTCAGCACTCTAAGAAGGCACTCTAAAAACATTCAGGGAAAAATGTTTTACTCCACAGCCTAAGCCCAAGGAATTCAAACTGAAACTTGAAAAACTGAAACTGCAAAGTCTTGTTAGCGAGACAGTAGGTTCTGCAATGCACGCATATTAACAGTATTTTTGAGGCACACCATTGCCATCAGTTGTTTATGCTTTCTATTTTTAACGTTACCAGCTTGGAATTCAAATGCACTGATCAAGGGTGAGATGAACCTGCAGTTAGAAAAGGGCTGACTTCCTTTAAAATTAAATAATAAAAAATTAAATATCTACAGAGCAAAACATAAAATCTTACATTACATGTCATTTCAAAGCATTTGTTCTAATGAGACAGACACGTTGGTGTGGACACCTTTAAAGGAAAAATAAAAATTCTATTTCAAAGTCATTGATAGGGAGCCAAAGAGCTCTGCTTCCTGCCAAGCCTCTGTTTCCCTGCCAAGCTCCCTTGGGAACCACCCTCTCTCATTTTTATTTCCTGGACTTCCACAACTCCCCAGCTCACCTCATTCCAGGCACTACCTTCCATTTCCTCATTATTCGCCTTCTCCAAACACAGGCTCAGCCCTGTCTTCATTCCACTTCCGTGCAGGTGTCGTTCCCCCCCCACCTCTCATGTGCACTAAAGTTCTCTAGACACATTCTCATTCTTCACTTCACCCTTGGATCTCCCCTTCACCAACTGAGCAACACATTCCACCTCTGAAAACATTACTGCATCCAAGTCTTCAGCATCTTGCTCAGTATTAATCCCTCTTGTTCTCAGCTGAGCTCCTGACCCCACTATACCCCCAAACAGACACACACGGTCCATATTCCCCCTGCTTTACCTGCTTCTGCAGCCCAGCCTTCTCCTCTCACCTGCTCCTTCCAAGCCACACTGATTGCCTCATGCACCACCTCCAACACCATGTATTCCATTAACTGAGAAAAGTGCTTATACACCACACAAGCTATTAATGGCCAGTCTGGAAATAAAGTGTATCAGTAAAACCTTCCATGCTAAACTCAGAACAATTCTGCTCAAAGGTGGAGTAGACATAAAACTGCACATGTCTCAAGTACAGGTATTTTACCATACCTGTGTAATGTATTAATTTAAAGTCCTTTGTAAAGACATGGAAAGTCTTCTGCTGAATAAGCACAAGATCAGAAAGATATTAAGCTGTTAAAGAGCATCCAAAGGAGGGCAACAAAGATGGTGAAAGGCCCTGAGAGGAAGCTGTACGAGGAACAGCTGAGGTCACTTGGTCTGTTCAGCCTGGAGAAGAGGAGACTGAGGGGAGATCTCACTGCAGTTACAAATTCCTTGTGAGGAAAAGAGGAAGGGCAGGCACTGATCTCCTCTCTGTGGTGACCAGTGATAGGACCCGAGGGAATGGCCTGAAGCTGTGTCAGGGGAGGTTTAGGTTGGATATTAAAAAAGGTTTTTCACCCAGAGGGTGGCTGAACACTGGAACAGGCTCCCCAGGGAAGTGGTCACAGCACCAAGCCTGACAGAGTTCAGGAAGTGTTTGGACAATGCTCTCAGGCACATGGTGTGACTCTTGGGGTGTTGTGTGCAGGGCCAGGAATTGGACTTCATGATCCTGATGGGTTTTTTCCAACTCAGCATATTATAAGATGAAAACTGTCATCACATACCAACCCAGATAGTTTTCCCAGGGTCTTTCCTCTTGCTAGCAGTCATGCAACCTGTCTGGGTAAGCCCTGTAACAATTCTCTGTTCAGAACCAGAAGCACCACTGCAGAGAAGACACTGTTCTGCTAGAAAAGTTGCAATACTCACATGTCTCGTCCCTTACCTTCCCCTGATTAGGTGACTGGCCTGTGGCAGCTCAGACCCAGAACACTGGAATTGCTGCTGCCAGTGCCACAGCAGAATCCTCTGCCCCTGCTTGATCCCTCTTCTTCAGACAATCAGCTCTTCCCCAGCTCCTTGCCACTTTGCTTCCTTCTCATACCCCCTTCTTGAGCTGTCCAAGCTCCATAAGGAAGCAAGCCAGAGCTGATACTCCTCTAAATTTCCATCCACTGGCTGTCACCTGAGTACATAACCCTCCTGCTCCTTAGGTGACTGAAAGTGGAGAACAATAGCTACAAGCTCAGAGCCACACATTAGACAGGAAAATTAAGAGGGAGAATTACTTGGACAAAAATTACAGAGAAAAAGTAGTACAAACAGAACCAGCTCACAGTCCCATGCTTCAATCACAGGATGCTGCTTTCCCAACTTTTTTCCCACAATTTACTCCTGAACTAAACTTGTAAAGTCTTCAATATATTTAGTTTCACAACACAAACTCCAGCCTCATTTCATTCTACATACTGTTCCAATAGACAAGAAGTCCTAGTGCTCATAGCTGTAAAATCTGAGGTATCTTGGTCACAATCAGGTCTTTATATTTAAGAGCAAAAGTAGTCCAGAGATCTCCAAAACCAAAAAGACTGTCAAGACAGTCACTGAGCCACTTTTCAGAGTATGAAACTTTTCCTTTGATACTGGTCACAGGAGTGAGGTGAGGAAGAGTGTGGCAGTAGTTTCATAATACATGCAGAAGAGACATTTTAGTGCTGCATTCACCCTACCAGAACTCCAAGTCTTCAAATAGTGTAGGACCTGACATCTACACTGGGAATTACCAGTTAAAAACTAATTAGATCTCAGTTAGTTACAAGCTAATTAGATCCAAGCCTTTTTGTTCAACTACAAAGACATTTTGCACTTCCAAGCCACCAAATCACCACAGTTCAGATCTAGTGGAAAAGTTTCTGGTTTTGATCAGTTCAGAAAGAATACCCACTAGACCAAAGTTGCTGGCTACTTCATGTAGGCATTTGAAATCAAGACTTTTCTGTTTCTACAATCTCATCTGCACAAAACTTACCTCTTTGGGCAAAGATGTTAACTTGTTTCTATCAGCATTCAAATTGTTCAGCTTCTTCAGTTTTCCAATGCTCTTCGGCAACGACTGTGCCAACAAAAACAAAGTAATACACAAACACAAATACACAAATTAGAATTCGTAAATACACAGAGTCAGGAAAAAACACTTAACTTGCTTTTAAAATTAATTAATAGTCTGATCCACTTCCAAAACTGAAGTATAGTTAATCCTCATTACTGCCAGACCTTCTGAAGAAGATCCAAAGGTTTATATTGCAGAACAAGTGTCCAGGAATGTCAGTTTCTAACACAAATTCACGCATTAATTACCTCTGCACCACGACAATAGACACACAACAGCTGTGTACAGAATGCGTGTACGTAGGATGTCCGTATTATCTAACTTTACACTCCCAAAATTGCTTCTTGGTTAGCTATCTCCTAACTCAGGTGCTATGAACTGACTGTTGGAGGCATCTTTTCAACAGTCTTAAGCTTCTAGCTCAACCAAGCACCAACTGAGCTCAGGAAATGCTCAAACTTAGTTTATTTAAAGACAGCTACTCTCCAAGTGTCAGTGTCACATGAAGTTTCAAAATAATGGAAGGAAACACCTAACAGAAGGAATTCTGAGATTTTATTTTAATTGACCACATATCATATTTAACACCTGGCTAGAGGAGATCAGCAGAGCAAGGAGCAGTACAAGCTCTTCAGTGCTCAGGGCTTCTACTCAGTTCCAGCAAGACTGATCCAGATAACGCACAGCAAAAACTGGCAAGAATGCAACACAGCACAAACCCCCACATAAAAAACACAACAAAGTAAGTGATACCTGCACTCCACATGCTCCAATTCTCTCACTGGTCATGAAAGACTCAGAAGTGAATATGTAATTGCTTAAGCATTTGAAGGGCGGATTGTTACTACACACAACTTGATCTCCAGCATTCGTTTTACAGGTAAGAAATAACATGCATTTAAAGAAAACGCTCTACTTAGCAGTAGCACGGGTGAGTAACCTAATAAGCTAAGTGATTCAGCACTTAACAGCAGGTCTTATTACCACCTGCCATTTGAGCAGCCATGACCATGCTTACCTGCAGTTGGTTTTCTGTGAGAACTAGTTCAGTAAGGCTTTCACAATCTCCAATTGAATCAGTTAGTTGAATCAGTTTGTTCTGATCAGCCTTCAAAATGGAGAGCCTCCGCAATTTTCCTGGACAGAAAGAACAGGGATTTTTAGTCTAGTATCCTCCAGTACCTTTAACTACATAAGTTTTTACTGCTGCAAAACTTCTAGAAATCCTCTAAAACAATAAAAATATTTTTTTTAGGTAAAATAAAAGAACTCAAGCACTGTTTCACTTAGTGCTTGCACTATTTTTGCAAGTTTTAATATCACTGAATTAATACTCAATATAAACATTCATATCCAACAATTAAGCATAATAAATTGTAATAAAGTTACAGCCTGAATGATATCCCATGTAAACATCAAGGATGTGTCTACTCAAACGCCTATAAACAAGTGAAAATTATCTGTTTGTTCCTCAATTATACAATGTTTATTAATAAAGAAGTGTTCAGAAGATCACCTCCACCTAATCAGCCACAGTGAGAACATCTTGCACTGAAGTGGCAGCCCAAACCCAAACAGGATCAAGGTCTCTTTGTCCTAACAGAGAACCTAGTTAGTCAGATATGAAACCCGAATTTATTCTTTAGATGAGAAATCAAACTTCTTTGAAGGTGATTTTCTCACGAAGAACAAAATATGATTTCAGTGCAGAAAACTCACTTTGTTCTATTCCTTTGTGTCAGAATGGTCTTTGGTGCAGAAGCTGACTCAGGCAGAGCCCAAGATAGAGAATTCAGGAGACAACACTAGCTGCTGACACCTCCCTGCCATCCCTGTGTGGTCCAAAACAGCTGTAATAATACTCTGGAGTATCAAATTCACTGATGATGCTAAATCATGGAGAGATGTCTGACACACAAAAAGACAGCAACCTAAACAGAAACCTGAGGTTTAGCATGGAGAGGTGCAGAGCTCTGCATCCAGACAGAAAACACCTGTGCACCAGCACAGTCTGGGAAGTGACAGCTATACAAGAGTGCTGCTGAAAAGGACATGGATACTATACTGAGCACCAGGTTGAATACTAAATAGCAGTGAGCTCTTATCAGAAACAAACACCAACTAGACTACATTAGGAGAATTACAGCCAGCAGATCAGTAGAAGTTGCTATATCCTGTCTACTTGGAATTAGTGAAACCACACCTATAAAATAATTCTCAGTTTCATGTGATGCCCTGTCTTCCCCCTCAACTCCCCTGTTCAAGTGATGGGGGTTCAGTAGGAAGCTATCAAGATGGCCAGAGCACATACGAGCTGAGGCTGAAGGAGCTGGCTTTGTTGACTCTCACCAAGGGACAGCCAAGGAGGCATCTAGGAACTGCCCAGAACCACTTGCAGGGCAGTTACAGACATGACAGAGCCCAACTCTTCTCTGCAGTGGCAGGTGAGGCAGCAATGGCTGCAAACCGCAGTGTGGGACATCCCAGCAGGACAGCAGAAGCAGCTTCCTCAGTGGGAGGTGGTGCAGCACTGGCACAGGCTGCCTGGAGGTGCTGGAGCTCCATCAGAGTTCTAGAGACTGGGTGAGACAGCCACAGCTGACCTGACCCACTGGCACTGGTGAGAGCCCTGCCTCAAGAGCTCTGCAGATCCACCAATCCCACCAAGGATTCAGTGATCAGCTGGGCAATTCCCAGGACCTTCCACAGAGACCAGCAAGGTTCATTCTGCCAACAAGCTCTATCTAGCCAGGTGCAAGAGCTGCTGACTTTCAGAAGCTACAGCTCCATTTCTGATGTACAACTGTACTGGCCAGCACAGGTCATCAGAGAGGGCTGCTACAACTCTCTGTCAAATACACATTAGGCAGCTGTAGGACCCACAGCTGTCACCCCACTTCCCCAAGTCTAACTTCTAGAGAAACTTTTCTTAGCCTTATATAGAATATATAAGGAAGGGGGAAGGTCTGACCACTCTTCTCCAAATGTTAAATGTGGTGAAACCACATTCACGAGTCCTCCTTCCCCTACACCTTTATTTTGGAGGAAAAAAAAATCCTCTAGAGGAGAAGGTGCACTCCTACAACATGGAAATTTCCAGAAAAACAGCTGATGAATAGAGAAAAAAAATGCTTGTTCGACTACTTGTCACAACTACTGCATGGGTAAAAACATACACCTTAAAAAAGGCACTGGGCAATGCTTCAGGAAACATTCTTCAGTTACTGAACCCAAACAAAGGGGTCAGACACAGAAAGGTTGTCCTTTGAATCCTCAAGGCAAGGACTGATGGGCTGCAAGGCAAAAAGTCTTCCACTAAGTTCAGTAGAGGATTAATCACGTTGTCCAATCGAAGATAAATACACATCACCATTCAAAATTCCGTATTTTTTGCAGTGATACTTTCAGCCAGTCTTATCAAGTGACCCACAGCATGTTACAAGCTAAAATTTTACAATGTTTAAGAGTTCTGATGGTGACATGGATACAATGGGAACTGAAGGAACATACTAACTTTTATGTTGTTTGGGATGTATCAAGACTAGAAGAGGATCAGGAGGGAGTCATTATGCAGACAATTAAATGCAGCATTAAAGAGCTATGCATTTCATACTAAGCAAAAAGAAAAAAAACAACTTGACACAAGCTCATCTCTTGCACAAAAAGACTTAAAAAAACCAAATGACTTCCAGTTATGGTGGATTAAATTAAATGGTGATAGCATTCACCTTGTACTTACCAATGCCATCAGGTAAGACCTGAAGTAAATTCTGAGAAACAAGCAAGTCTGTTAAAGAAGTCAGACCACTAATTTCTTCAGGAAGGCATTCCAATTTATTTTCAGAAACATCCAGACAAAGCAGGTTTTTCAGGTTTCCTACTTCCTGCGATACAAGACAAAAAATTTAAGTCATGCCCAAACACGTAAGAAAGCATTTTGAAAAATGTACCATCACAATGAAATTCCACAAAGAAAAACAATTATCTGTATGACCTCTTAATTGGCCATTCTTTGTACGACCTCTAAAAGCAGAAAAAAGTAAATAATTACACTTTACATATGATAAACCAACCAAGCGATCCAGTCACAGTTTCTTATTTTAACTATTAAACTGGCTTCAGTAGTCAGGCAAGCTGTGCTGAGCACACCCAGGCAAGCACCAGCCAAACCCAGAGTTTTCCTCAAGTAAAGACTGCAGAGTTGTTTTTTTCAGAATGGCAGATTATCAACCACTACATAATTAAAGTCTACCCCTCCCAATTAACCCTAGGCAAATTAGGATTAGTCTCTCCTGGCTGCTCCAGCAACATGCCATGACATCTAGGGATTTCATATCTTCACATCTCCCAGCTACAACAAATGTAAGAAACAGGAATTGGGGGTGTTGCTCTGGCAAGCATATCTGAACTGCCAAGTTATACTGCCATCATCTACTATTAATGACTACTTAAGTTTTTTTACCGTGGCAATCCAACCATTAGACAGAGAAATACCTTTGCCTCTATTAGCTATCAGAGCACCCCCCGATTCCCCATGCACACAGACATCCCTACACACACTTGAGAATAGATCTGCTTTTAGTCAGCCAAATCACCTTTCAGAGAACAGAATGGCTGAGGAAGAAGTGCCTTTTACTTTTACATATATGAAATTTTCATACAGCAATGGCCTTGATCTTAACTTACAAGATCGGTTCTCTTACTTTTGAAATGTCTGCCTCTCAAGAGGATCTTTCATTAAACACATACCCTTTATACTACAAGTTCATCCTTTGGACATTGACCACAGTAATAGTCAATTTTAATAAAAATGTCTGCTGAAGTCACACTTGACCTTTTATGAATTATCATCTCTACTTAAAAAACTATTAGGCCAAGCCAACAAAAACAAAGTCAACTAAACCCACTAAACTGTAACTGATTTCCAAGACACATAGTTGACAATGAGATCCATACAGCAAGTAACAGCAAACTGCAGGAGGAACAGAGAAAAACAGGTTTTGACTTGGCTGTAAGGGAAAAAAGAGGGAAAAGGAACCATCCCACATACTATAAAAGTTCTTAAGAAAGGGAATTTAGAGTGCGGTAACCTTTAAATGCTAAGTTCCCTCATCCCTTGACTGATGTCAGATGGGGGATTTGCCTGAATAAACCAAAGTTTCTATTTATGGCAACAGTCCCATTATTGTACTTCTTCCAAATATCATGTTTAAATGGATGAAGATGACTAAAAAAAAAAGGATTCACACTCAGAACTTTTAAAACTGCAATTCAGATACACAAGGTCTGGGTTAGCTCAGACAACTAATGGCTCCCTGATCTTAGGGCAAGAACTATAAACAGGATGTGTCATCCTACAAACTGAACAATGTGCCTATTAGGAAACAATTCCTTTGTCAAAAAGCTTAAAAGAAAATTTCTGACAACATACAGTATCACGGCCAATCCCTTGCAGAGGAACATATTAAGAGAAAACCCTTACACACCCAAAACCAAACCCAGGCAAAGTGGACTGAGAAAAATATTCCATTTTAAAGCACTTCCCTTCAGGAATGAATGAAAAGGTTTTCTTTTAGAAACATCTTCAAAACAGTATCAGTAGAGCTCATTTTTACCTGAGGTATTTCAGCTAATTGGTTTCCATCCAACCAAAGGTCTTTAAGATTGAAAAGTGCACCAATTGTTTCTGGCTATAACATAAAAAGCAGTAAAGTTAAATAGCATAGGAGCCTCAAGTAAAAAACAAACAGCTACCCAACAATTACAGTCTAAGTAACCCAATTCTTACTGCAAGCACGGTTAGAAGTAGTGACTGTAAGCATTTGGGAACTCCATCATACAAATTAATTGCTACAGCTTAATAAGCTACCATTCTTTACCTGGCATGCACTAACAAATTGCCTGCACAGCCTGGATCTACTGAAAATCCATCCAACATTCACCTGAGTCACTTTAAGGGAGATGACAGACATATTTTTGGTAGATCAATCTGCAACAATGTAGGAACTTTCAACCCTCAACAGTTTTGGCTCAGTCCTTTTCCAAAGATTCCTACTCTCACCCTGGAAATTGAGCTTTCGTCTGTGCTTAGTCCATCCAGCTCCTGACACAAGTCCACGTGGTCACTGTAACTGCAACCNCCTTTTCCAAAGATTCCTACTCTCACCCTGGAAATTGAGCTTTCATCTGTGCTTAGTCCATCCAGCTCCTGACACAAGTCCACAGACAAGAGTTTGTGTCCCTCCACTCCTTTCTATTTCCATAAAAAAAAGTGCCGTGCTGTCATTTTCTAGAGATCAGCTGCAGTTTTTTGAGTACAGTGATATTGTACTGAACAAGACTAAGCAGATATGAAAGCACCAGCTCACTGTCAAAAATTCATCTGTACCTATAAAAAGACTCTCCCTCCATATACATTTGTCTTTCTTCAATTTTGGACATCCTATAACCTATTTAATCTAAATGCTGCATAAAACAAGACCAGTGTGCAGTTTCAGTGGCGTGTTCTCTTACCAAATGATAAAGTTCATTGTTTCCTAAATCAAGTTCTTCTAGTCGCTGCAGCTGGGCAAGTGATCTATGAGATGAGATAAGTCAAAACAAAACCACATTAGACTAAAGCAACAGAAACCCCATGTATTTGAATAAGCTCATTTTACTGAAACTTGCATTTCAAATTACAATGTAGTGTAAGCAGACAGTTATTTTACCAGGCACAGACTGTTTGCAGTAATATCTTACTGAAAAAATAATTTGGTTTGTCAATGTAACTGTACGCCCTTAAAACTTAGTATAGGCAATCAAATCATTACTTTTTTTTATTTTAACAGTAAGTCCCCTGGGGTAGCAAATGCCACATACTTTAGTACAGTTAGATTTATTTTTAGGGGAAATTTATAGTTATGCAACTGGATAAAAATTCCCCATGGTGATCACATAACTATGTGACTCAAGACTCAATATCCATCATTTATCTTCTCAGCATGATCCATCAATTTCTGAAATACTTCCGTTTTTGAGACTGCAGAGGGAAGCACAAAAGGATGTAAAAGAAGTTTGAACCAACAGACAAAAAGGGCCACCCTTCAAAACTAGGCTGTCGTAAAGCTCTTGCTTACTTTCCCCAAAGCCGCAGCAGCACAAAAACCGGAGAGAATTGTCAACTACGTCACTGACAGTCAGAATTTTCCAGCAGCAATAAAACTGTCAACATTTGTGATAGCTTCATTCTGACACTGCATGGCCAAACTTAGCTAGCAATTCCTATCTTCTGACCACTGACATTAAAGCGTCTTGTGGCTCACTGCTATCAACAGCCACAACCAAGCCACTGGGTAGACTGACAGGAAAAAATGACCCCAAAGCAACTGGGGAAGACATTCTGATTAAAACAGGTTAAATCTTTTACAGTATCTATTAGATTATGTAAACAAGCACAACAAGAGTCACCAAAACTCTTGCAAGAAGCAACCAGATAGCGAAGGAAGGAAACTCCTTCACTAGAGAGAGAAGAGGCTGCTTCTAGGCAGACAAAAAGGATCTCCAAAGTATAAGATACCAAATTAGTCTAACAAAAGACCACCAGTTCCTCTGCCACAATACAGACAGTACAGAGACATCCAGATAACTTTTTTCTCCAGAAATTACAGTGGGTGAAGTCAGACATCAGAAGGTCTACTTCGCAACCACAGGATTCATCTCCAGGTTTGAGAAGCTTTTGGCTGCTCAGTCCTGAATAAAAACACTTATTTAAATGCTATAAAGGTCTAGAGTGACAGTCTCAGAGATCTTACTGCCCTACTTTCACAGTTGTAAAATTTCATCATGAGAACAACCCAAACCAGCACTCCCACTGCAGATGGGCTTGTTCAGTGCGTGCAGGACATGTTTGGTGCTGCTGTATTTCATACAGAATACTTTTTTATAGAACAAAGCCAATCCTGCAGGCCCCTGCTACTAATCAAGTACAACTAGAAGTAACGGATGTAAGTAGATGTTGCTAAAAGAAGGATGTATCTCATGTTGGCTTGGAATTGGAATTCCAATTCCAACTGGCTTGGAGTATTTTTTCTAGCTGTCATTCAGTTTCATTATGTTAGCAGATTTTAAGAATAAGAACATTTTATGTTAATATAATCAAACACATGCAATGTGACTTACTCAGGTAAATATGTCAGCAAATTTTCTCTCAGTTCCAGTGAAGCCAGGTTATAAAGACTGAAAAAAAAACCCAAAACCCACATTTTAATACAATCTTACTTTTTATATTCCACATTTTAAGAAGAAAAGTGTGCATTTGCACAGTTTAAAAGAAGTTGCTATAAACTGATTTAAACTATAAACTTGTTGTTTTAATTCAACCAGAGCATCATGTGAAAGGCAGAATAGAAAGACTAAGTTTTTGCTTATTTCTCTGTGATTCTTCAACAGATTAAAGCTACAAAGTAAACACACAAAACACAAATTTCCATTTGTTAAAAGGTTTGTAGCTGCAAGTTACTAAACAGAGTATATTATATCTGAATTGCTTTTACTTACTCGCCTTGAGAAGCTGGCATGGGCTACCAAAGTTACAGAGCACCAGGTAAACCCATCACTGTCCTAATGACAGCCTGCTCATTACTCTAAGTGACATTATGCTTCTAAGCGGCTCACTTACCCCATATCCCAGGCTTTTACTAACATCACCATAGCAACACTCAGATTTCTCAGGGGTTTATTTATGACTAAATGGAACACAAGGAGTCAGACATTATCCCAACACTATAATCTGCTCTAATCCTCCACCATCCCAGGGAAAAATGAAAATCAGATATGGTGACTGCAAATAAGGAGTTTTCTACAAGAGAACTACGTTCTGCCCTGGTGTGCAGGGAAGGGGGAGAGTGTGCTAGGCCTTGAATAAAATCTAGACAAAAAACAAGAATTCCACTAAATTTGAAACGGATGTTAATTCTAAATTTGTACACTTTAGGGAAAAAAAAAAAAGAACACAAAAACAAGTCCATGCATTCAGACTACATAAAATTGAAATATTTTCTCATCTCAAATAATACCATCTTACCAAATTACAGAATAATTAGTTAGCTCCGGTAAAAAAAGCAGCTGATAACCTCAATAAAACTTAAACCTCAAAAAAAAAAAAAAAGAAAAACCTTCACATTGCAACTTCAATAGCGTTATCTAAGCAGGGAAAAGCAACAGAATTGATGTAATGACTAATTAAACGGGAAAGAAGATTTTTCATGGACTGAATTTTGATGGTGTCTGAAAAATAAATCATTATCTCATGCACCTATTTCATACTGCATTCAAAAAACAGTGAATGAAATCTCATAGGAGCTTTGATTACAGTCTCAGCAGCCCTTTCCAGCTTTTAAAACAAGTGCATTTTACCCAACAGGTTCTGTATTCCTCCAGAAGTTAAAATATACCATATAGGCAAAGATATTTTAGTAGAAGTCTATTACAAATTCAATTAAAAGATAAGTGAGAGTAACTCTGCTACTGCCACTCAAAATCACTGACAGAAATAAGCAAGCCATCATTCCAACAACACAAGAGAAAACTTACACATAAAAATTACAACACTATAAAACACAAGTCAAGACAGGACATGGTATCCAACACCCTCACTAAAACCAAACAAGTGGAGGGGGAGAGGAGAAGGGTGATGGAGAAACATTTTCTCCACAAAAGGTATGTAGGTCTGATCTTGCTCACATTGCTACCCACAGACTGCCATTATATTTGTGTTTACAGGTTTTCTAGAAACTTATTTCAGCCTTCCTTTGAATTTTCCACTTTCTCTTCAAGATTGTATTAGGTGAGGGCCGTGATTCATTTTTATCAAGAGAATACAAAAAGGATGTGCACGCCTCCAAGCTGCTTTGTAATCTTGTGTTTACACATCAACCCGCATCTACTTATCTCCCCCCTCATCATGTCGAAGTGTTGATGAGTAAAATGGTGCAATCTCTTAATTTCTTTTCTTACCTCAGACACCACTTTGGCTGTGGCTGAACAGAAATCTTTGTCAGAAAAGCACGTTCAACAGCAAGAACTTGGGAATCAACAGCAAGAACTTGGGAACCACCATCTTAACCAGCCTCATCATATCATTAGACTGGGGCAGGCCAGTGAATCAGCTCAGGAAATTGATCCTGCTTAAAAATAACCCAGCAAGGAGAGTAACACAGATCCCCAATCCAACACAGAATAAATCCTCTTAAACCCCTGGGCCAGTACAGCTGCCAAGAAGGTGCAAGGAAGGCATTGTTGTGAGCACTCGCTGGCAGCTGTGCCCTTGTGAATGCCTTGTGAGCATCCAACTGCACTTTGCACAGTGACTGTGGCCCACCGCAGTCCCAGCCCAGGTTCTCTTCTTGTGAGAGTCAGCCACCTGCCAGATTACATTTTCATCTCTAATGACACAGCTTTCTGGGGGAGAAATGCTTTATTTATTCCACAGCTATTCTCACCCACAGCATGCTCACAACCCTAACTCCACCCTGGAACAAAAGAAAAGATACTGCCCCACACTCCTTTATCCATTCTACTTCTTCCAAGGTCTTGAGTCCAAATCCAATGTAAGCAGACCCCAATAAGCAATATTAGACTTCCCACCAATACAGAGACCTAAGTCTATGGAGTTTAAACCAGCAAAGCTGCATCATTAGAGTGAAACACTATGTTTAAGATGGATCTATTTGACAGAGAGGTCAGAAAACGAAAGGAAATTCATGACTTATTATTCTTACATTTTGACTAGTTACAGAAATGGCTCCCAGCAAACCTATGTGCTGCAACCTAAAATGTGACAGCTATTGTATAAAATAGTATCATACAAAAGACATGCTGATGTACTGAAGCACTAATCTCCAACACACTAGAAAGCAGAGGTATAGCTCATCCTTACATTTACCAACAGGTTCTTAACAAATTGTATGTGTACTAACAATTTTTTGATTTTAAGTTTTGTTAAGAAACACAATTTTAAGTCTTTTGCAAGAAAAATTCTACGTGACTTGTTATTTTTCAAATATCTTTTCTGACTTAGTAACACTCTCTCCAGAAAGTATTATCCTTCCTCTTCTCAGCTATGAATAGCTATTTTTCACAATATACTAAATGAAATAATTTCTTTTTTCCCTATGCCCTTAATTTAACAGGTGCACCGTCAGTCCAGTATTTCTAAAGTCCCTGAAAAGAACTAAAGCAAGCCATACATTAGCGATTTCAGAATCTTTCCCTAATTCTAATCTCCATCTTGTAGAGAAAAATCAGTCATGGNAGGAAGTTACCATAAAACACAAAGGCAACAGCAATCTAATTTACTCAGACTAAAGACAGTTCCATCAGAAGCTGTTCACCAACTGCATTTAGAAATGCAAATGCACCATAGAGCATTGCAGGCTGCTTTCCAACAAACAGTCCTTGCTCCCAAAAAAAAAATCCAACAGAAAATGCACATGTAATTTATATTCTAAAGGAGAAAGAAAAACAAAACAACAGCAAAAAGATTTTAAAAAACCAACCAAAAATCAAACAAAAAAACCACCACTGTCAGAAGATACTATTTCACTGAAGCTTGTAAAAAGTATTAATATTGTAATAATTCTCACTAGAAAAGCTACCACACACACCTAGAACACTGAGCATGTGTCTGAAATTACTGAGCACAAGGAAACAGACAAACCAGGCAGAGGATGAAGTTAACTGAAATAATTATAAGTTTTCCATCTCAGCATTCCAGATGATTTCTGGTGTAAGGGTGGAACCAAGTTGAATTTAAAGGTACAACATGGCTAAAAATGTCAGTTTCAGTATAAACCAGATATACTTGTTCAGCACTCTACCAACAGTAACTGTAGATATTGGTATTCATTGTGTGAGTTAGAAGAATGAAGAGAATGTGGAATCAGTAACTGAGAACAAAACAAATAGCAACAAAGTAGACATAAATGCTGGAAGTGTCTTTCCTGAGCATTCCTGTCAGGATTTGAGAGAGAAATGCACAATCCAACACAATCTGCAGACAGGGAATACCACAAGTACTCCTTCATCAACTGCAGCAGTCTACTCAAAAACAAAAGCTAGACGAGAATCATCCGCTAAAACCAGAAACAAAGCCTGTTGTTCTTTTTCCTCCATAGCAAGTCAGTTTGGATTGATTACAACGAGATTATCAGCACCACCATGTTCTACAAAACAACCTTTTTACAGATAGATGACTCTCTAAACAACAGAGATTCACTGCAATACGTAAAACAACATCACTGAAGTTAGAAAACAAAACAAAACAAAAAGACAGAGAGACATGCCATAGTTACTCTGGATGAAAATACATTTTCAGCGTACAGCATACATTAAATGTACTGTTTTGCAAAGTTATAAAATACAAAACTGCTATGAGTTTATCCTAGCACTTTACCCTTGAGGGACAGTTTCAGCACATTTCTCTATCTGTGGGGACAGAAGTCAGCCTTAAGAGCAACAGCAGACAACACCCTATGCCCCATTTCTATCCCAGTCCCTGCAAAAAGACTAGGAGCACCCAAGCCCTTGGCACAGACTAGCAACGATTTCTGAGGGAAGCACTGGGAAGCATGATAAGAAGCTATTTCCTTGTGGGAAAAAGAAAAAAGTTAAAATTACAAAAGTAGAAGGAGAAATGTGGGAAAAGCTAGGAGAAAATGAAGATAGATGACAAAAGGAACTGATATAAAAGCTAAAGATGCTCCGTCAATAAAAACTGAACAACGCCCTTCTCTTGAGTAATAAAAGCTACACTTTTGGACCTTATGTCAAAAGCAGCACACAGCTGAGCCAGCAAGACAAGAATACAGGCTTCGGGAAATAAGGAAGCAAAGTTGGAAGAGATGAAGATCTGAAGCACCTGCAGAAATCCATGGCCCGATCTGCACCCTTTCCAGCAAGTTTCAGCTGATTAGGGGAATATAAAATCCCAAATGTAATTTTTCCTTACATTTGTAAAACTGCAAAATGAAAGACAGGACAATGGGCATAGTCCCCATATTTATATAGAACAAGAGAAGGTCCTGCACAATAAGGACAGATAAGGTGAGAACACAGTGTAGATTTTGAATATGGTCTGGTATTACACTTTTTATGCAGCAGCAGCAATGACTCCAAAACACAGCTCAAGGATGCAGCATACAGAAATGAGAGATTAAGTCCACATTTTAGCCAGTGCACCAGTTCCAAAGGACCCCATTTCACTGGGCCAGCATCTGAAGATTACTGGTATTTAGATACCCTGCCTGGATTTACAGCACATACATTTTAAAACATTTGTCATGACACTAAACTGGGAAGGAAAGGAGTCTAAACTAGGCAGTTTACTGTCTTTCTTTGTGCAGAAAAGGAACACGGGTTTTTTGTCTATTCAAGGGTCTTCCAAGAGATAAGGTAACTGTGGTACTCTGACAATGGCATAAAAATGCATGAAACTAGCCATATTTAAACATATTACAGCCCATCCCCACAGCCAAATAAAACTACCAGTAACATGTATGACCCTGCCCCAGGACATACCAGTTAGATGACAAGCCACTCATCTGACAGGAGCCTAGTAAGCTACTCCCATCCCACAAGTCTTCTAGCTGCAAATCAACAGCGCACTGAGAACCCGATGTTTAGCAGCTTTTATTCCCCAAGAAAATGACAGGGTTAATCAATAACTAGCCAGCTCTCAAAATACCACTTACTCAGACTATATAAGTATTTGAAGGTACAGCATATACCTTTGGGATAGGCTCCTGTTCCAAGTTACTCCCAAAACAAAAAAAGCCTCTTTCTCTTCTTTTCTTGACTGTTTCCTCAGCTGCACAGAGACCCGGTAAAGACCAAATCTCCAAACTCCCAAGCCTACATCAACCATATCATCCTGGTCTGCATAAAAAAAAGTGTGGCCAGCAGGTCAAGGGAAGTGACTCTACTCTGCACTGCTGAGACCCCACTTGGAGCACTGCATCCAGCCCCAGGGGCCCCTCCACAGGAAAGGCACAGTCCTGCTGGAGCAGGTCCAGAGGAGGGCACAAAAACGATGAGAGGACTGGAGCACCTCTCCTGTGAGGACAGACTCAGAAAGTTGGCACTGTTCAGTCTGGAGAAGAAATTTTTTACAATGAGGACACTGAGACACTGTAACAGGACACCCAGAGAAGTTGCAGGTGCCTCCTCTCTAGAAACCAAAGTCAGATAGTACAGGGCTTTGAGCAACCAGATCTAATGAAAGATGTTTCCTGCCAACAGAAGGGTTGGATTAGATGATCTCTGAAAGTCCCTTCCAACCAGCCCAAACCATTCTATCAAATTAGATGCTTGAAGTTGGACTGTTTCAAGAGCTCCTGTAGCATGTACCCCTTTCCAGAGTTAACTACCACTTCAGTTCTTCCCTGAGTCTGCCTTATTTCACCCACAGTTACCATACCTGCCAGCAACGTATCTTCCCTGTGTCTGAACAACTAGCT
Organism: Gymnorhina tibicen; assembly: GCA_013399875.1. Lineage (NCBI taxonomy): Eukaryota > Metazoa > Chordata > Aves > Passeriformes > Artamidae > Gymnorhina > Gymnorhina tibicen. The sequence continues at coordinate 357,499 of VXAZ01010335.1, read as the reverse complement.
CCATGTGGATTTTTGGTGTAATGATATTTCCAATGCAACAAAAGCAGTATTTGCCATATAGGGAAGGATTATGCTCCCAGAAATTACTAAGGGTCTCTTAACACATAACCATGTAGTTTGTGGTCTATATGCTCCAGGCATGCATTTTTCTCACCTTCTTAAAAGGTTCAACACTACATGCTTATTTTGATTCTGACTACTGCATAATGCTGGCATATAATTAGACAAAGTTACCATGAAAGACCCTTGGAATTCATATCCATTATATGGTAACCTACAAATAGTACAATAGTCCTGCCTTTGTTACCCTCTGCTCATAGAAACTTGTTTTACAATGTGAATGATAAAAAAGAGCATTGATGAACTTTTGTAAAACTAATCTGACAGAACTGAAAAAGAGACCTTCTGCTCACACCATGCAATAGGGGAGAGTGATTTATGCAAATTCTTAGGTACTGAATGCCAGAAATTCTTACATGAGCTAGAAATTACAGGAAGCATTAATTTCCTAATTGAGGACACTTCCTTATTTCCAAACAAACTGATCTTCACACACATGAAGTCCTGTGGTTCTATCTCGGAATATAAGGGAAGCCGGAAAAGCAACTAGAAAGCAAAGTAACTAGATTTGGTTTTGATGAAACTGTTATTATGTCTCACCAGTACTGTTAAAGACCATTCATCCAGAAATATCTTTGAAAGCTTTCCTCCTCCTCCTCCTCCTCCTTTTTGGAGGCAAAGTAACTTCATGTAACTTGTATCTAAATTAAACATTATTCTTTCCTCTCAAGTTTAAGTGTGTAACATTCAGGGGAAAGGCATGAGGCTTTCCTTAGCAGTCTACTTCTAGAGTTTGATGAGCAGAACAGCATTCTAGTAATAGTTCTTGTAACAAAATTGGAAATTAAGGATTATGTTCTTAACACTTGTCATTTTCTACAGAGCTGGGAGAATTGGACACAAATTAGGGTGGGGAAATACCCCTTCCGAAGACTGATTTTAAATAGGGACCAAAAAAGTAAAGTTGATAATTTTGTCATCCTAGACTTAAACAGCAAGGACACTGAAAGTCAGAGAAAGTGCATTTGAATAGTGAGTTACTTGAACTTAATTGTCAATACCGCTAACTGGCTCGTAAAAAGCTACATATCTTCCACAAGTGAAAACAGGATAAAAAAGCATAAATATCTTATCAGCCGCTAACTGAGGGAAAGCCTCAAGAGATGGCCAGTAGTACAAGTCATGTTCAAATTTTAAAAATAGAGTAAAGTTCTACAGTTCATGGCCAAGGAATTTCCTAAATAGGTTACAGAGATAGTCTAAGTTGCTAATTAAGATTAGTTTTCTACATAAGCTTGGCTTTCAAGTTGCTGAGATCAGTTCTACTCAGTCCCTCACAAAATGGCAACAAGCATGGACCAAAAAATGGGCAGGAACACTGAACTCCCCGTGAATTTCAAAGGCATCATTAAGAAGAAAAGAGATTTGTAATTACAGCTCGTCCTGTTCACTTTTGAATGCTTTAACCAAACACTCTCTTATTTGCTTATCAAGATTACTGAAATGGATTGGGAAGGCTATGCCAATTCACTATTACAACAAAATTTCATTTTTAAAATATCTTCCACTCATGCAACATCAATCTTCAACAACTTCAACAAAAATTGAATTATTTCACTTTTAAAATATATTGCTAAATATATGTTAAATATTCTTTTCTTGTGTAACATACAGGTTGCAACACCTCTTATTTAAAGGCCAGCTGGCACTGCATTCACTATTACATTGTTAGTGCTCCTGAAAGAAACTTCCGTGTTCTTAACATTCAGTTTTGTCGTTTACCAACCAGCTGTGATTAACACTGAATGCTCTACCTACTCAAACTCTGTAAATATTTCTTGCCATGCTAAATTCAGTTAAGCCAGAGTAGGAGTTTTTAATACTATTTATATCAGCCTAGCCTAACCACCTACACAATATAGTCCTCCTCCTATGTATTTGTGAGATAAGCCTCCCCATCACTTCTGCTGTATCACGTAAGACTGTATGTTAATCAGACAAGATTATGCTAAACCAGAAAAGAGAATTACATTGTCTTGTTCCACACAATTTTAGGAACACTTTCCATTCTGTGTGATGCTACCAGATGCAAAATCTACACTTGAGACATCCAGGCATACACTAAGAAAAACGCAGTCATGGACTGGCCCAGGAATCCATTCTAAAGATTACCATTCTATCTGCTTCTGGACCATCTGTATTGGCAGGTCACCCTTGCCTTTGAAGATCTTTTATTCTCCAGATACTTCTTCTATGATCAACATTAGAGATTCTGGTTCAGAAACTGCTGAAAACTTCAAAACCTCTAGAATTAAACATATGTATGTAAAACCACTACCCTCAGTGACTAACTAACACGAAATCTCTGGGTATTTGTGGTTCCATGACTATTGAAAAGCATGCCTGTAACAAATCCTTCTGCAAAACAATGCTCCTAAGCGCAGCAAATTTGTTCTATTCTTTTCATTATGTTCACTTTTATAATGAAATGCCTATTTCAGCATTCTACCTGCTAGCTGCTAATGTTAAGAGGAAAATATCTCTGCTTACCTGGTAATTCCCTTTCAGTAGTAAGGGTCCACAGATCCATTCAGCCTGCTTGCAGCTTGGGGGTAAACCACACTCATCAGTCATCAGCATGAGAATATCCTTCACATCTAAAGAAATTCACCCCTCCCCACATCAGAAGTTTCTGAAGCTAAAATAAAGCTATCCTACTTTCTTGCATCACAGACTGTGCAGATGTCTTAAAGAAAAGAGATGGGGCAGGGAGGGGGAGACTGTGAATGATGGGGATACTACAAATCAGTACGTTTCTGTGATCTTTTGTTGAATCCTCAGGATTTTGGGATCATGTCCAAGTAGGAGACCATCTGTACATTTTTAGGGGAGGAATAAAGGCTGCGTATGGCAGAGGATAGCCTTTTTCATCTGCCATGTAGGGAACTTTCAAAACACCCTACCTGCCAGTCATGAATAATCTCTTACTTTAAAGCTTAATATCCAAAAAAAAAAAAAAAAAAG
>VXAZ01010335.1:316279-354373 GCA_013399875.1 Gymnorhina tibicen | reverse complement strand
AAAAAAAAAAAAAAAAAAGTAATCTGGTAATCTTTACCTTTCCCAGGCACAGACAAGACTGCTAAAAAAATGGTGAAAGCTAAAAACTGGGTATGAATTAGATGTCTGGTGTGCCAATGGGCAGCAGGTCTTAAATCATCTTTTAAAGCACACTAGTGAAGCTCTGCCCATTGCTTCAGCCGTTTAAGAAATTAGTTGATTTTGCTACCCCTACAGAATGTGATGGATAACTGTCTTTCTCAAATATGCATTTCATGCTGAAAGGACTGGTTTTCCCTCTAGGGCCAATTCCTCAGGATGCACCGTTCTGAGAGTCCGATGCTAGATTAAACATTAGAGATACATAAAAAGCTTTCCAAAGGTACCTGGATCTCATTCAAGCCCAAGAACCACAAATAAATAATAAACATACAAAGCTCACACAATCTCCCTTCTCTTTCTAGACATTAAGCTGGAAGAGCACTATGCAGATCTCTAAAATCACCAATCTTTACTGGGAAAAAAGCCAGTATTACAGTGGGCTGAAGCCAACGCTACAGAATGAACACATATGGACAAGAAAGGTGCTGGGCATTAGAATATTCATGCTATTACTGTAAGACATGCCCTAGGAAGCCTCACATCCCAATTTAGTCAAATCCCCTTATGTACAAGTATTCTGATTTTTCAATTTCAGGTAAAAGTCATGCCCTGTGTTTTCCGTGCTATGTGAATAAGAAAGTATTGAAGAAAAATAATCCCAGAAGCAAGGGGAAATTCCTAAATGTTACCCATGCTGGGAGGAACAGGTTATGCCTGCTTGTTGGGCAGCTCTAGACACAGACGGCCCTGCAGAATAGGCAAGGAAATGAGACTTGCTCTCATTAGACTGAGAAAGGCTGTAAAAGACACTCCTACTCACAGCTTAAATGGTGTAACTTGTTTCTCCAAATGGTTCAACTAGCCAACAGGACAAGTCCTGCTCCAAGCTGCACCCACCTAATTATCAGCTTAAGTATCTCCCATGCATTAGCGTTCACTGTTTTACTCCAGATAGCAACCAAACCACGAGTTAAGAGAACACAAATCACAGAGAAACACAAAAAGCAGCACGGGTAATATTAGGACATCTAGTCTGTTATCCAGTCCTAAAGCAGTCTGTCACAAATCTTTCTAGAAAGCCCTGAAACAACACATGAGCTTTAAAGAAGTAGGTTTAATCCAGCAAGAAAAAACAGTCAGAGCATGTAACGGCACCAGAAAAGCAGACTGAAGTGGTCACACAGAATAAGAAAAGTTGATATACTCAGAGCATGGCTATTCATAAGCAAGAGGAAAGACAAAAGGGACAAGGAAGGCCTTGCCTGTGTTCTTCAAACATCCAGTTGTGACTCTTAAAAATACTCCTTTTGGCAATACAAAGGAAAACAAAAATATAAAAGGTCTGCACAGAAGAATTCTTAACAGCACAGTAAAAGTACTGACAGAACTCTGCATATGAGTAGTCTGAACAAGTTCAAACACTGGCCTGGGCCAGTGAAGCTGAACACTGGCACTCATACATCAGACCATGGGAAAAACAGACTGGATATCTGAATTCACAAGGAAGACACACTTCCACTAAGGGTTCACCGCAAGGCAATTCAAGTCTATTATCTGCCATTAGTAGGAGCTTTCTTACTAACATTAAAGTACTGCTGTTTGTAAAAGATTTGCCATTGCTTTTGCTGCTTTCCCCATTTAAGACAGTAAGGCAAACTTGCATTGCCACAAGATTTTAAGTAGGTCACTAAAAAAAAAAAAAAATGAAGACACGAAGTACACACTGATCACTGTACTACATGAAGATGAGTTAGAGATTTCAGTTTCCTAGACAGCACTATAAGACTATAAGAAATTAGGATGCACTCCCCCAAGGTTCCACATACTCTACTGCTCACAGGACCTGCAGCAAGTACAGGGACTTCAAATTCTTCCCCAAACAAGCCCAACCATAGTAGAATAAAACACCAGTATATATATTTGTTTGCTCACTATTTGACAGATCTCATATAGAGCACATAGGTCCAGCCTATTCAATCAAATAACAACATGCATTATTATCCAAAGCATACTGAAACTCCAATAAGGCATTTGCAAACATATCCAAACACCTTTTAGAGCCTTATTAGTCTGCTCAGCCAGAAAAACAAAATTAGCATTACTTTTTAATTTCCAGCATTTTTGGGGTCCCAACAGATGAAAAAAAAACAAAGGAGGGAACAACAAGTACAGCTTTGTGGTTTTTACCTTTGGAGAAGCCACAGAGTATTTCACTGCTTTTACCAAATACAAGGTGATTGGCAGCACCCTCAAATTCACTTGCAGTAAATGATGGAAATTTTGCCAACTAAAATAGGAAAGTTGCACTTGTTGGTAGCCAGACTGAAAAAAAATAAATCTCTTACTTATAGAGCTAACACTAAAAAATCAGTAAAATTCACCCTCGGAAGTGATCCGTAAGGACTTCAGGTTGCAGTTCCAGTTCACTACAAACAAGACCTCCCAGCAATTTCCAGATGGAATCAAGCAGGATCTCTCTGTTGGACATTCCCCAACAGACTTCAGGAACAGTTACATTTTGGGTGGACATCCCAGAAGTTTCCCTCATGCAACATTATCATTTTTCTGAGTTGGAAACTATTCATGTTCAGTCCAAGCTTCCTGTTGACTTCTCAATATATTCCCACCTATTTTGAATACCTGGTGAGGCAAAAACAACAGCCCCACACATTTGTCTCTGCTTCTTTAAATATAAATATAAACCTGATAACAAAAATTTCTACTAATGAGGTTAAAGTGTTTTTGTAAACAGCTAATGTGGGAACACTTCCCAGATCAAAGCAGGTCTGTCAGACTTGAATAAACATCTATCTCTCCAGGAGAACTCACCAAGACCACCAGGTCAAGCTTGTGGCTCTTCCCAACACAAGTGAGGACCCCAGATTTTTAGCTTCAGTATTGAGGATCAGCTACTGACTTTGAGGGAGGATGGGCTGTATTCCTCTGTTCTGCAAGAGCTCATGCTGAAATAGTATCACAACATTTCCACGAACTGCTTAGGATCAGTGTGAGGGAGATTTTTACTTTTCTTTCTTGCACAGCTCCACATATTAATATCTCTACCAATTCTGGTATCCCCATTTTAACCACACTTGTTTCCAGTCATCTGCTCCAAAACAGAGGCTATCACCACTCACACTACCAAATGAGAGGCAGGACAAGCAATAAGCCAGAGCCACCACAGCCACTGAGCTCTCAAGGAAGCCAATAACCTTCCTGTAGCTACTGTCTGCAAAGCAGCGGTCCGCACCATGCTTTTGGGAGTCATGCTTGTCATGTTTCTTGTATTTCTTTTCAGAACCAGGCAAGATCCCAAATTTTTGGCCTTGATTTTCAGTAAATGCGAAGCCTGAACAGGCCTTTTCTTAGCTGCCAGTGCTGAAAAAGCTGCACAAAAAGTTTTGTGAACTTTCACAGTGAAGGAAGAATGTCACAAAAGTCCTGGCCCATGCAATTTTTAGGTAAGACTCTGCCCTAGTCACTGGGCATACATTATCTGTACCTGTTAATGCTTGTGGGAGATTTCAAAAGACATTTTCCACTTCTGTTGCAGCTGGCATGGTGCCAACTGACAGCTTTCATACCTATGGGAAGTGGCTAATGTAATGCCAGTCTGAACTTGACTACACTGCAGGAGCTCTTATTATTAAGATACTTTCTGCAGGACTCCTCAGTCTAGAAACATCTGGATTTTACTGAACTAACAACAACTGCAGGACTCCTCAGTCTAGAAACATCTGGATTTTACTGAACTAACAACAAACCAGTGCAACGGGTAATAGGTATGTGCAGCTATTTGCCAGGGGAGGATACTAAAGATGTCTACATATGCCCAAGAAGAAACTGGACAAGTACATGAAAGAGATTCATTATGGGCTATCAATTACACAAACCAAAATCCAAAGCTCAGGAAATCCTATGAACCAGAAACAGTCAGGGGATGGAAAGAAGAGTCATCAAACACACACTTTTCTTCTGAATCCTCACTAGACATCTACTTACTGCAACTGCAGAAGGAAGCTGGGCTAGATGAGCCTTTAAGCTGAATCAGCGCAGTCATTCTGATATATTTAAGTGAGGAGACATGGAATTACTACTTCTCCTTCAAATTGGAAGAGATACCCTTCTCTCAACTAAGGGGAAAGAGATTTCCCTTCTGCAAGTGTGGATGTTTATTTCAGTCAAAATGACCCAGATAAACACTGTTCGCTTCCTTTTCCATGTGCTTCCACTTTGAAAGTCTGTCCTTGCAACACTGCTCTACTTTCCAGAGTGAACAAACATCTTAAAAGCTTATAAAATTTCATCTTAAGAGCTGTTCCATGAGTTTTCATTTCCACAGCTCCCACTGGAGTTTTTTTCGAAACCAGATTGCTCCCATAGCTAGTCAGGAACCTTCTAAATTCCATCCTGATCACAGCCAGCTTTTACCCATCTGTTCTTGTGCCAGCAATTGCCTGGTTTTGAGCTAAGCTGCAAGCCATCTGACACGTTCACAATAATGGATCAATGGTCTACTTAGGAAAGCAAAAGGTCAGATTGGCATGACAAAACACCAAATTAATTTTGCACCTAAAATTCCAAGTTATTTTAAATCCTAAAGAACAGAGTTGAACCATACACATACACACTCTAGGTTCTGCATTAGCCTAATAATGTCAAGTGAAAATGCCATGTTTTAGGGTTTTTTTAAACAGATCCCTCCAACTTGAAAGAACAGAAAAAATAAAGATAGACCTGTAAATAATTTTATAGGTGTATTAAATACAATTATGCGAGTAATTCATACAATAAATGCAACAATAAAGAAAAAAATAAATTTAAAAAGTAATAAAGTATAAAAAACTTACTTCCCAATGTTTTCAGGTAGTGCTTGCAGAGAGATGTCATTTACTGAAAGACACGTTAGATTCTGCAATTCAGGAAAGCTTTCAGGCAACCTATGAAGAGATTAATTCAAATCAAGGACTTCCAGAAGTATTCTCATTCACGTGAATAAGACTTTATTTAGCAAATACACACAGAGGGAGGAATACCCAGATTCCAGCATGAGTCTCAGAAAATTAAAAGGATCATAAAAAAAACCTCCATGACTTAGAGACGTTAAAATTTATTCTGTGTTAAAGAACAGGTGATACTCCACTCTCTTCCCTGCACCCAAGCTGCAACTTCTAAAAGCTATAGGGCTTGAGAACATTTTAAGCTTTTTCACAACACTGAAAAATAAAATCAAACACATTAAAAAAAAAGCAACCAAATTTTTTATTATTATTTTCCTGTATAATCAAATGGTAAAATGATTAAATTTTATTTTTATTCAAGCTGCAGTTACATACATGCTTATAGCACAGCCATTTTGTATTAGCTGCTAGGCTGTTCTTCAATTGCTGCTTTTTTGAAGAAACATTCTGTTCAGTATGAAGACAATGTTCTGCTGTTACAGCATTTCACATTTACTGGTTCACAACACAAGAGCATGTTAATCCCCCCTTCTTACACTATAAAATGCAGTCATATGCAAAACACTTCCAAAGTTCCCAAAGCCTTTAGGTCCATCACCCAGCTGGTCTTCTGCAAAGTGTGGCTCCCCATTCCCTCACACTGAGGGGTTCCTGTGCCACTTGCTGCTCACTGGCTCTACCAAGAATCTCAGTTTGCAGTTGCACAAGAGGCAGGATGAGGTAAAGGGGCCAACTAGGTAAAGGAGCAGAAGCCCCTGGCCCAGCCACTCAACTTCTGCTAGACCCCCAGAGCATATAACCTAAGATCAAGCTGTAGCATTTGGTTTGGTTCCTGCTCTCCCCATCACCCAGCTCAAGGCCCATGGTATGACCTGCAGGCAACTTGCCAAATGGAGACACACCTACAGGCAAATACAACTCTGCACAGTGGGGATGGGGAGAAGGAAAAAGGCAAATTATGGTGTGGGGCAAGAGGGAATTTTCATGTGATCAATTCTGTACTACACTGCTTCATATTCTGGACCTTATTAACACAAGATGCTCAATATCTGCAAAATGTGAGCTCCACTGGAACCATTCATTACCATTTAGACTCTTAACAGGTTTAGGAGTTGAGTTAAATGGTTTGATTGTCTTTTGCTCAGTCCTGATGTTAACAGGTAGGTGGACTTGATTATTGTAGGTCCCTTCCAGCTAGAACTAGTCTATCTATAGCAGGCAGTGGACTTCCATATCTATAATAAATATATATATATGCATAAATATCTATAAATAAATATCTATATATAAATGCATCTGCTTTTTACTGATATAAATAATAAATAAACCTGAAATAATCTGAATACAACTGTAAAAATGGTCTGCCAGCCACCTTTAATGCTCCAGTTTCATCAGTGATTTAAGTCTGACAATGAGGTAACATACTGTATTAGTGGTAGGACACTGCAAACATCTCCAACTGGTTTTTAAGCTTAGAGGAAATAAGGACAAGAATCAATGGCTAAAATAAAGTTCCAGAATATTACACAAAAATAACTATTTGACTTTCCCACTTTTTTTTGCCTGGCCAAATCAGTGCCAAAACTTACATGCTATTATATAGGTAAAACTGAAATTCTGGATCTCATCACAGAAATACCTGGCAAGCATGTGTAAACAGTTTCTGCAATCTGTGCTTTCTAACTAACTAAACTGCTCAGAGTGATGTTATCCAGAACAGGCATATGCTTTGGATACACTTTATCAAGAAGTTTTAAATTGTCAACAAAGACTTATGAGATCTATTTCAACACCACTGAAAAACTCTTTTGTGAATTCCACGAAGCTGTAGCTGTGCATTACAAGTATTGTTTACGGAAACACATTACTCAGGCCTCAGGCCTTACTGAGCACACAGAATGAAGAAGGATAACTAGAACACTACTACTGACAATTTTGATTTCAATACCACAAGACACAGCTCTGAGCTTTATACACTGCAACTGATGCCTGGAAAAAAGCTGCTCAGTGACCCTCACCACTTGTGTATCTAAACATCAGTTCAGCCTCAGTTTGCTTTGCCGGATTTTTGTGGCATTATTATCCTCACTATATAAATAGGCTACAGAGCCACAGGGATTAAGATCACAAGTGTCCCTTTAATGCTCAGCGATGTGACTTTCAGAAAACTTAGGAGGCACTATGGGCAATATTCAAAGCACACTTCTGAAGAATCTGAGCAGCACATGTGGGAGAAGCAGCCTTGCAAAACCACTGGAGCAGCTTAAGCTATTACAGACTCCTGTTTGTTAGCACTGCAGCAGCCCAGCCAGCCAGCTAACCCTGCAAGTATCTGGCCATCTCAGTACAAAGCAAAGCAGGTCAGTGAGCACCCACTGTGAACACTCTGGCTTATGTGACTTGCTCAGCATCACAAAGGAGCTCTGTGGCAATGGCTGGTTCAAGAAATAGTTCTCCAAATAGTATTCAAAGGCTTTAACTAGCAGATCACCTCTTCTTTGCCATCCCCACCCTCACTTTACTGGATAAATTCCAAGTTCTTCAGCAAATTGAACAGAGAAATGTAAACAACACTCCTCTTCCATACTAAAAGTGTGCATAACCTCCAAACCTCAGCTCATCAGAATGCAGGCTGGTAGCAGACACAGCAGCCACCAACATACACAGTGCATTTCTGCCTCATGTTACTGCATGTCACTGTGTCCCAATTGATAGGAGGGTGATGAAATGCTAGTCCGAGCTTTAATCATTAGTAAAAGCCATTATCTGCAGCGGCTGATCTGAAGTCTATTCCAAATCATCAGGCACCTGGGTTTGTGCCAATGCATTTGTTCTAACTATTGTTTTCTCTTTCCCAAGTATGAACATGGTCTTCCTATGCATTTATGAAAGGGAATGAAAATTATTCTATTGACAATCAGATCTACCCAATCAGATTTTTCTGGTTGGCTTACAAATTTCATCCCCTCCCAAGGAAAGATGCACATCACTTTTTAAATCTGAACTTTTGCCGCAGACCCTGCCAGAGACAAACGCTGTTGGCAATATTACACAGAGAGCCTAGGTCACAATTTTTAAGGACTTCTTTAAAATTGTATTTGTTACAGCAAGATTGCAATTCTGGTGTGTCGTGCACTAAGAAGAAGGTGAAGTTACCTTGTCAGTGGATTGCCACTGAAATCTGCTACCTGTAGTGCTCTGCAGAATGAGATGCTTTCTGGTATTTCAGGAATATCTGCAGAAGAAAAAAAAGAAAAAATTGTCAGCAACTGTACTGTATCTGCACTGAAATTATTGCTTAATGACAGTAACTAACTTGCTACTGCAAGGAGTTATCTTGGTATCTTTCAAGACATTTCAACATGCAAGAGTGCTCCCTGTCCAAGTACAGAACTACATAAGCCGAGCCATTTTGTGGTTTTTTACATCCCGTTTTCCCCTCCTGCTCCACATTCATCTTTCTACTACTCACCTGTCCTTGGACTGATCTTTATCAGACTCCGCCCATCAAAATAATCAGACAACCAATGTGCTAGGGCTGTCCTAAAGAGCCAATTATAATCTGAACCTCTTGTGATTTGATCAACACATGCCCACATTCTGTAGTGGAAGAAAGTACATGGGAAAGGAAAACAATAGAAGGAAGAAGAGAATATACAAGTCTCTCCACCTGTAACATACACTCATGGAGCAGAAGCATCCTCCCTTACAGCATAGCCAAGTGATTTGAAAATATTATTCAAACTGACAGGTCGCAAATAAGTGCTATTACACTATTTCAGACTGAAAGGAAGTAAACAGAGATATTTGTACAGAAAACAGGTGGGGTTTTTTTCAAGGAACTTAAATACAGCACATTTACCTACTCAGGTCAGGTACATCTTAGAAATAAAACTGTCTTCTGGCCTTCTTACAGCAAAGTGAATCTCCACAAATAGGCTGTGAGTCTTCTGGTTAAGTATTTGTTTACTGTCACTGAGATCCAGCAAAAATGAAACAAATACTTTTGGTTTCCTTGAATCTCAAAATGAATCTTTATGACTGATTTTAAAAGTAATAAAAAAAAAAAAAAAGGCAAATTTTAAAGTAAAAGTCAGACTTCTGTTTCAAAGTTTACTGCTATTTCCAGTGACCTCAGCAGCCATGTATGATCTAAATACATTGAAAAAAAAAGTGAAAATTAGTTCTTTTCCTACCTAGCTGAGTAACTCAGAATTGACTACCTATGTATTTTGTTCAGATTTTCTCCCCAAAAGAGGTGTGATGGACAAAGAAAGGTAGAAAGGAGGAAAGTACCTGCTCACTAGGTTCATCCCTTGCCAGGTAATCTCAGCAAAAGCATTTATTTTGCTCAGAACAAAATCACAGAATGGTTTGAGTTGGAAGGGATCACCTAGTCCCACCCCTCTGCCATGGGCAGGGACACCTACTAGACCAGGTTGACTCAACACCCCATCCAGTGTGGCCTTGAATACTTCCAGGAATGGGACATCCACAGCTTCTCCGGGCAACCTGTTCCAGTGCCTCCCCACCCTCACAGTGATTTATCTCTTCCTAAAAATCTCATCTAAATCTAGTCAAATAGACACTGTAACTTTTATCTTGCATTACAGCAACAACAAATACTGGCACTGAGCTTGGCTAACCAACAGCAAGTAAAAAATTCATCATCCACTATCTAGTCTTCATGCTGTTCTTCCCTGGAAACTAACCGGAAACATTCTGAAAGGGACATCTCTATTTCAAAGCTTCTGAGGACACGAAATTACTTATTTCTTTGCAACCAAGCCAGTGTCCACGAATTTTAAAATGCATTTATGTACACACACAACCCTTTCACATAGAGATACACACTTTTGCATGACAATCAAAACAACAACAAACCACAAAAAGTAAAGCTGAAGTAAAAATAACTACCCTGTTTGGGGAAAAAATATATATACATAAAAATGCAACATATAAAGCAGAAGATAAATCCTCAATGCAAAAGTTTCTAAAACTAATCATGCTACTGATTTCCTCCACCAAAATATAGTTTCACTGCCATACTGCAAATAGTTTCTCTTCTACTTCTGTATGATGTACTACAAAACCCAGAAAATATGCCTTCTCAGCCAAACTATTTTGATAAGCTTTTTCTGTTACAAAAGTCTTGGATATTATCTGTAAAAGCCAACAAGTATCCGAGCTAAGAAAAAAATTACTCCAATATAAGATACTATTTGCAATAAGACAGTATAGGCACCGCTTATAGTTTAGATGCATTTGCAAATTACTAAATCTGTTTTAGAAATAAAATGTGCTCTCCCAGAGTATGAAGTCACTACATGAGCAATTACATTTCTTCAATAAGAAATGTAAACAGACATAAGGAAAACATGGGAAATTTCATTTTTGTGGGGTTTTTTTGCACATAATCTCTGACCCAGGAGACCGGGGATGTTGGAAGGAAGACTTTTCCATGGTCAAGAGGGATTGGATTAGAGAAAACCTAGGCAGACTTGACTCCCACAGGTCGATGGGCCCTGTCGGTACACACTCACGAGTGCTGAGGGAGCTAGTGGACACCACAGCCAGGCCACTCATGATCATCTTTGAAAGGTCATGGGGATCAAGAGAAGTGTCTGAGGACTGGACAAAAGCAAATGGCACCCCAGTCTACAAAAAAGGCAAGAAGGAGGACCCAAGGAACTGCTGCCAGCTTCACCTCAGTCCCTCCAAATGGATGACAAGAAGGTGGTCGGGGTAGTCAGCATGGATTCACACTTGACCAAATTGATTGCCTTCTATGATGAAACAACTGTCTGGATGGATGAGGGGAGAGCAATGGATATTGTCTCTTTGCACTTTAGCAAGGCTTTTGACACTGTCTTCCACAATAACCTTGTAGACAAACTCAGGAAGTAAGGACTGAATGAGTGGAAAGGGAGGTGGACAGAGAACTCGCTGAGCTGTGAGTCCACACCTGGAGTGCTGTGTCCCATTCTGGGCAGTACAAGAGAGACAGGGAGCTCCTGAAACAGGTCCAACAGAGTGCAACAAAGACAATTTAGGGACTGGAGCACCTCTCCTACAAGGAAAGGCTGAGGGAGCTGGGCCTGTTCACCTGGGCCTGTTCAAGAAGAGACAACTGAGAGGGGAACTTATCAGTGTCTATCAGTATCTGAAAAGAGGGTGTCAGAGGATGTTTCCAGGCTCTTCTTGGTGGTGCCAAGGAATAGGACAAAAGGCAACAGGCAGAAACTGACACACAGGAAGTTCCACCTAACTATAAGGAAAAATGTCTTTACTGTGCAGGTGACCAAGCACTGGAACAGATTGCCCAGAGAGGCTGTGGAGTCTTCTCACGGGAGATACTCAAAAACCAGCTGGACACAATCCTGTGCAATGTGGTCTAAGACAATCCTGCTTGAGCAGGGAGGGTGGATCAATGACCCACTGTGATCCCTTCCAGTATTACCCATTCTCTGATGCTATAAAGTGCATTTTCCTCCCCCTCGCTTGATACTTTGACTATTCATTTTTCTCCTCTGCCTATCTGGACAAAGGATGAACAAAAATTCAGTGCAGCACTCTGAAGTGAGGATCATTATACATTAACTGATTTCAAAAAGGTTGAAATGTAACTCATTTTCATTGCCAGGCATCTTAAAAAGATTTCTCAAGCAAAACACAAGTTATGAGAAGATACTTTATCACTGCATGTGAAGACTAGTGTAACATTGCATTGAGTAAATGAATTCAGAAGAGAAAAGGAGAGGAGCATTTTAGTATATGACAAAAAAATGGAGTGATAATTGTAGAAGAGAAGATAATGGTACATAATAAAAGCACTGACATGATCAACTGGAATGCAGCAGACGATATTAAAATATATAAAGAAGTCCTTGTGGCTCTTGATTATTAAGAACCTTTCACCATTAGTGTTGACTACTAGATTTTGTTACAGACATTAACATGTATGTACGTGCCAATATCAGCAACAGTAAGGTTGAATACTTTTCTTGCCACTGCTGGATAACCAGCTCAAATCCTACTTAAATATCTAGGATTCTTCTAATGCAACACTCCAACGAATGCTCTGCATTTACACAATGCCCCAGATGTTCTGGCATACAGATTGCGCAGCACTGCTAATAATAAAACCATAAACCAAACATAAGCCCTGTGACATGTGACAGTACAAATACACTGACAGCAGAAAAGAAGTTGTGGCTGCAGAAGTGGATCAAATCAAGCTCAGCAGTCATGTATACAAGAGGGCATGGGTCCCCTTCTCCATTCAAAACACCCTCTTCAGATGTTTATTGTTATAGTCTGCACAAGACTTTGCTAACAACTTAGCAAGCCCTGTACAAGTAACTTCAGAAGTAAGTTTGCCACTTAGGGAATTCTGTACTGTCTGGATGAGGAAATTACTTCTAAAAATCCTTCTGTTGGATGATAATCCTTTCTTCCTTTTTTATTTTTTTTTGGTTAAGATTTTTACAACAGTTACATCACTCGACCCACATTCCCCTACTTTTCTTCCTCTAATGGCTGGGAGGGTAATTTTTAAACTGATGAAATTTTTGTATGCCACATTTTTCCAGCATTTTATATTACATTTCAAGAACTGATAATATTTCATCTACCCAAAGGCTACAGTACAGCCAGCATCCTTTATACATCCTGTAATATTGAACATAATTTCCAATACCTAATCAATATCCCAACAGCAATGGCCAGGAAAGTCCTAGGCTGTAACAGGGCTGCCAGACCAGAGCTACTCAAACAGTGACTCTTGATGTTATCAAAGTAAAAAATATTTTTGCAAGAACTTCGCTGAAGTCTCAGACATGAGAGATGCACCACACTCCTGAGGCAGACTCACGCTCAAGAGTCTTTCAGGGAGCAACTATCGGATGCAGTCGTATTTTCCAGCTATGAAGGCAACGCAGAGCACCGTGCGATAGGAGCACTGGAGCTGGCACACTGCATCCGCCCCAGCAAAAGTCAGCTGATTTACCTGGTCATAGTGGAAAGTCCACCAAGATATATATACAGCACTTTTCCATAAGACAAAACACCTTTAACTGCTTAGTGACTAGTAGTAATTCATAAATGTAATTAAGCAGTTGATTAGTTTACACTAAATTTATACCCAGGGAAGCCCATTCTAGACTCAAAGACTGTGAATCTATACATTATCCCTCAGGAGAAATAACCAGCAGCAAACCAGATCTCATCCATCCAATTCAATACAGATTATTTTTCACCCTCCTCTTTTCATGTATATAATATACATTATCAACTACAGTATTTACACATACACACACACACAACGTCCACTGAAGCATTAAGCACTGGAATACTCAAGTGATTTAGGAACCTAAAGGTTCTCTTGCCACTTCCTGGGAGGTTTCTCTGTGCCACCCACCTTCTCAGAAGGATCTCTGAGAAGCCTGCCCCTGGAAAAGCTGTTTTCCAGCCCTGCTCTCCACCTCCTCCCCCTACTAAACATGGAAGAAAACTGCCCACTTTGTCAAATACCTTTCAAGTGGGAATTTGCGCTGCAAGCATTTGTTTGTCTTTCTGAAGGGCTCTCCAGCTGGAAAGCCCAGCTGAGCAGGCTGCTGTGTCACAGATGTCCCCACCACATCTCTCTACCCTCCCAAAAGCAGCCAAATGCAGCTCCCAAAAGGTCTGATCCTTCAAGAGGAAGGAATGGAAGAAGGTTACTCATCGTCTCCTTTCATTTCCACACTGAGATCATGACATACACAATGATTGGACAGGTTTCCCGTTTTTTAAAACCAGGAGGCTTTGCTACTAGCCCTGAAGACAGAAGCAATCAATCTCTTTAGGTAAAGGGCTACAATTTTGGGGGCACAATGTGACAGGAGTCATGCGGTTCTTGCAAAGTCTATTGAGATTACGTGGTTCTTGAACAGGTTGTAACATTTTCCTCTTCAGGCTCTGAGGCTGAGGATATACAACATGCAAGAGATAAAGCTCTTTTAAGACCTGTCTTTAAAGCTTTAAGGAAAATTCACCAACAGGTTCAGGTTGCACTTTCTCAAGTAAATCCCTTACTGAATAATTAACAAGAAACTGAAGAGACATGTCTCATTTCTCCTGCTTGTAAATACATCCCTTTTCCAAACGACAAGAGCACCAGGGAAAAAAGTCCTCACAAAACAGCATTTCATGCATACATATATATTAGACATGTTATTTGAAAGAAAAATGTGCAGGGACATAAGAACAAGCTGGGTTTTTGAACAGATAGCATGTGGTGATTCAATAGACTATCCTTCTCAGCTCAGCAAGCAGCAGTAACAGAGATCAGGAGCTGTAAATTTGAAACAGGAGGAAAAAAGAAGGTGGGGAGAGAGAGGGGAGAGCTTGAAGACCAGATTGCAAGGAAACAATAGTTCCAGGTGAATTAAGCGTAACAGCCCAAGTTTGACAACAAATTTATGTTTTCTACCTTTTCATGTATACATGCTAGCCAAGAGTTAAACAGAAGAGTTAATGGGAGATGTTTTTATAAGAATTTCCACCTTGGACCTCAAGGATAAAAAGAATTAAATACTTCTAGTCTGAGAAGTAAGAGGGGGAAAAATGTGAAAACTAGTATTCTGCCTACGAAGCTGTGGATGACAGAAAGTGTCCGAAGTGTTTTAACAGCAAAGTTCCAGATTTACTGGATTAATTCTTCAGTAACTTCATAGTCATGTCATCTTACCTTCTCAATAAAATAGAAACCGAAACCCACGCGAATCTGTGAATACAAGAACTAAGAACACCTGTCTGCAGATAACCATTTTATGATCTCTAATCTAGATTATCCAGAAAATTAAGTCTTTATTTTATGTCACTCCTACATGTATTGCCTGATGTTTAACACTCCAGCTGGTACTTCAGGCAGGCCTAAGGTTTCTGTGTCCAACTTGGCCTGCTCCTTTCCATAGCTTTCCCTTGAATTTGCATGAAGGCATTATTGCTAGATGCACACAAAAGTACATTAGCAAAGTCTCATAAGAAAGAACAGTTAAATCTGGCAGAATATGCCACGATGGAAAAACTACACTTTTCTGTAATCAATTTTAAAATAACATCTAGACTTCTCTAATTAAATTATTTTATCATGAGATTTCATTTGTCTTCTCTCTCAATCACAATCAGCACTTGCTGGTTCTTTCTTCTCCTTGATGAGAAGCCCTGCTCAAGGACCAGGTCCAGTCATTTCTCTCCGTACCTTACTTCTGCTGCATATAAAGCTCTCCTCTTCCTCCAACCTACTGACATGAAATTAATTTTAGTGACACAGATTCACAAATCAGATTCACTTTTACATCACTTCCTCAAAGCAAGCAAGAATTTCTACACGTCTGAGGGACTCTGCAGAGCTCCAGAGTCCAAAAGTAATTTCCACTAGGTGTTTCTTTCTTCCCTAATATGCTCCTTTGTACAGTGATCCCTAAACTTCATGTGTAAGATGTTAAAGTGATGATGTTTTTAAGTACAAATTTTAAACTAACCTCAAGGGAGAGATGGGAGATAATACAAAGACAGGTATGTCACAAGGAATTAGATGTGCAAAAAAAAAAAAGGCAACCCAAACATAAAAACCCAAACATGCAACACAACAGTTAGCAAACAACCATCTAAAAGAGCAAAAAAACTCTCTGATCTCCAAGTCTGCTTCACTTTCATTAGCATCAAAAAAATCCCCGAAATCCCCACAAAACCAAAAACCAGTCACTGTTCAGATTCAGACTGAAGCTTAAGATACTCTACCACCATACAAAACACAGTAGTCTCTGGTGGGATGTTCCATTCCAGGGCTGCAGTGACTGCATTCACAGGATGCTTTCTTATATCAGATAAGACATGTCCATGCAGGAGTAGGAGAACAATTCTTGTTTGTCTATAAGCACTCACCTGGACACAAATCAGTTCAGAAGACAAACAAGCAACATCCAGCAGTTGTATGTTAACTAAACAGATGCATTTGTCAACTATACTGCCTTCCGGCACAGGTCGCTGGCTTGGGGTTTTTCTTTGTCCACTGAGCAAGAAAGCATCAACTCCCATTTATTTCTCAGCATTCCAGGTTTTGCTATTTGCCACCAGACTTGTATCAGCACATTCATGTCAAGGCAGCTGGTGGCAGGCAGAGAAGAAGAGGACTTCACAGAGGAAGTCTCCACTCAGATGCTGTGGAAGTGCAGCAGAGGTGGACAGCCAGACTCCAGGCAAAAGCACAAAACAGCAGGAGCAGCTGCCAGACAAGAGAGCAGAGTCCATGTGAGGCTGCAGGACAGGATCAGAAGACTCAAAGTGCTTCTCCCTACTTAGCTTATCTCTTTACTGTAAAATAGCTGGATCAGCAGGCCAGGCTGAACTGAAACAAGTGTTCAAGCCTTTCCTCCATCAGAATTTCTAGCTTGAAAAAATACTGGTTATCCTGCTTTCAGTGGGGGAGAGGAAAAGGGCAACACTTATTCTGTGAGCATAAGGGAAGTAATCCTACAGTACAGATGACAGGTATACCTTTGAGAGCAGATGGCTAAATTAAAAAGGGAAAGCACTGATACAAACAAGTGAGCTGAGTCTCAGAGAGCAAAGCAAAGATTCTACACCGCTCTTCAGCAGGATGGACTGATGGATGCTCTGCAGGAAAGATGCTGCCCGCTCACCTGGCCCTCTAATGACTTGTTGAATAAAATTTACCTGTCACACAATGCATGTGGTGTCCTGAGGATGACCAAGATCTCTAAAGAGACTTTCAATTAGATTGTAAAGTGGCTAAAAAGAATAAACACTTCAAATAAAAAGCAGAAATATCAAATCACCTGCAGCTGAAAGTAGAACAGTTAAATACCATTGTTGTAGAGCTCTCCCCCTGAGAGCTGAAGACAAAATACAAGTTTCTAAATTTGCAACTGTGATCTATTTTGGAAGCAAGGAAAACATAAGAATAAGGCTCATGGAGCACTTGGGTGCAATCGTCTAGAGACTGACTTCCAAAGTCTTGGACCCTGCCCAGACCTTGCATAGCAGCAGTGTAGTCTTTCCTTACACAGTGTAGTGGCTATCGAGATGCTTTTGAGGAACCATCTCTACTGTTACAGTAATCCTAAAGTAGCATACTTATCTTTGGTCAAATCTGTAATTATTTTCATATAAATGACAGCATATGGCAACTGTCTGGAGAGAGGATTTTGGAATGAGAATATCCTGATGTCACAAGACTTGTGTCCAGAACAACCACAGTTATAAGATCAGTTTAGCCAGAAACTACAAGAAATGGGTAGCAACTAATATATCATGTAGCCAGACTTCTTCTCTAAGGTGAGTATGAAATATGAACTGTACAAATTAAACAAACAGTATTACGCTTACTGGATATCACAGTAAAGAACCATATTGAGATTTCGATATCCAGCATCATGCAGAGCCAAATATAGCTTAACAAGATGTGCCCACACGCAAATTTCCTCAATAGATGCCACAGCCAAACCCATCACGCCTCAGTTCACAAAGTAATGGATCTCAGCTCCACTGAGAGCTGAGTCAGCAAACAGAACCAGAGTAATCTACCTACCAATAATATAAAAATTCATTTAATTCTCCCACTGCACTCACACTTGCATGTTTTCCAGAGTTTTGAGACTCAAGGCTTGGACATAACACCAAACTGCAGGGTCACAGACCACCTCCACAAAAGAATACACCATTTGAAGAAGACACCTTACATGCTGCCAGCTGGAAAGTCACCATAGTCAATCCAAAACTGCCAGCACAGAGTAACTACCAATGCTATGGGCCTGCATGACCAAGCCCTTGGTACACATATTCAACAGAAGCAAGAGGAGCAGCAGAAAAGCCTGCCAGGCTTTGATCACAAAGAGACAGCATCTCACAGGTAGACAAAGCAGTGCAAGAAGCTCCTCTCCTACAAAAGCAATGGGGTTATTAGCCTGCATCAGAGAAAGGGGTGGACACAGCAGGACAGTTCAAACGGCACTCCTGAAGCTGGGAAGGGTAGGAAAGCCACTCCAGTGTCTAACGTCTAGCATCCCAGCTCACAGTGATTTTCTTTTTATGCTAAAAGAGCTGAATGAAACCAGCTGCTGACAACTGTCAATAGCTGAGAAAGGTGTATGACATTAGGAACAAAACCCGGTTTCCACAGCACACCTGTTAAGAGAAAGTGTGTGGAGGATAGAAATTTCTTTCAAATAAGAATAGAACAGTTAAATTAACACCTTCAGGGCATTATAAGGAACACGCAATATCATGACAAAAACACATCAGTGGAGTTTGGAGGATTGAATATTTGTCAAAGGCAAACAAAAACCCTCTTCTGGGAGAAAATGGATACTAAAAAGGATTGCACCACCTCTGCAAGAACACAGCTTACATACATAGTATACATAATTCCGAATATCAGCATGCATTAAATTAATACAGAAACTTTATGCATTGCCCCTCCTGTCTAGAAGAAGCTACAGAACAAGAAAAGCCATTAACATTTTAATGAACCTGGGATGACAGGGCCCTAAGCTTTAAGAATTTGGCCTCCAGGGGTTGTGCAAGAAGAAAAGGGGGGATGGAGCTGCTGAAGGAAATCTCTGGGGGATGAGCACCATGGGTAGCAACCTGCTACAACTCACAGGGATCTGGCATGTCTTTGGAAGAAAGGGAAGCTTAATGAAGTGCCAGTCGAGGCACCAGGAAAGAACTGCAGAAATTCAAGCGTATCTTTCTGCCTTGGGAGATTGCACTTTATGAATCACAGCGTCTTTCAGGAATTGCCTGAGGGAACGTCCGAGTGCTGTGGGAAACGAAAACAGCACACAGGCACTTCTGACTGTGCTTAGAGCAGAAGCTCTCCCTCTGTCATGCAAAGCAAAATTTTGCACTGGAGCTGAATGCAAAGCACTGGAGCCCTACCCAAACTTTAGGATCATCAAGCAAGAATGCTTCAGTGACCCACTGTCTCCACAGAATTCACCCATGATATGAGAATCCAGGAAAAGATTTAACCAAGCTTGGGGAGCCCGAGGAAACCAGAAGTAGTTTCAGACACACAGCAGGTGAGTATCTATCTCAGGGAATACTCTGAGTTTCAGATATGCTTTGCCAGGAAGTCAAAAGCTCAGGCATCCACTGTTGAAATCCTACAAGTCTGTTTTCTTTAGCCTTGGAACGAGTACATCAGCTTTTTGAACAACTTGATACCAAGAGGCAGAGATAAACTGGTTTGCCAAATAACCTTCAAAGTGTTCACCATCACTATGCTGCTTTCTTAGCACAGCTTCTCTGCCCTCTTATATGCCAGCCCTTGATTCATCCATTCAACCTTTGTGCAAGTAACAGCCTCAGCCAGACTAGAAAAGCATACTGGGATGCTTCCTAGGAAAATCTTCATGAACACATGGCCTTGCAGGGAATAAGAAATAGCATCAACATGCAAATAATCCAGGAAAAGTTTAAGAATATATGGCTGCTTGCCTTCCCAAATCCTTTTCCTTCTGCACCACTGAGGCTATCCTTACCCTCCCCAGACTTCTCTCACATACACAGGGAGCATCAAATTTACACCTGCTGAAGATTTTTTAGTTTTATTTCTTAGAAAGATTTTTGTAGTTCTAGATTCACTCATTAACCAAGAAATTGCTTCAAGAATTAATTATTGTAGCACATTTTTAACATATACTAGCATGTCTTGGGAATTTTGAAACACCTGAGAATTTAAGAGAGACACATTTAAGAGTTTCCCTATGGACCTTTCCCGAGTGCTTACGAAGCAACGAAGCAGGGCTATTACACAGCACATAACACTGCATGGCACAGGTATCCAGAGCTACCTCCAAAGGTCAGGAGGGATTGTGCCTGGGGGGATTGATCCCTTCTCTAGATTAAACACCTCGATGCTTCTCCAAGCACAGCTAGCCACTGCAGCCTGGAAGAGCACCCAAGTCCATCCATATGATATACCCACCATCTCACGTGGCTTCAAAGATCATAGGCTGACTAAAGGGTTATAAAGCAGGAGAAAGGAAGATATGTTACCACTTTATTATGGGGGAAACAGAAGTACTCTGTTTATTCAAAACCCTTTCCCTCCTCCTGTGGTGAGAGGTTAAAATAGAAAAAGCTATTCCTGTGCAGAGAACATTACATGAATTTAAATCTGCATTTTTAAGCTCTTGAGGAAACAGAACGGCCAGAACTGAAGGCAATTAGTGCACCAAACCAGACAACTAGAACAACAAAAAACACAGAACAATGATCTCTTATTTCCCAAGCTCAGATGTCACCATCACACTTTCCTATTCATGCAGCATACTGCATTTTGAAAAGCAGGGCTGTTTTTCTCTGCCTGAAAGGAATACGAAGAGTTCCTATTTTTTTTTTTCCTAAGTAGTTTTGGGCAGTTAGAAAAACAAAACCTTTTGGAGTGCAAACCACTGAACAGGACAAACCTGTGGCAGGTTTAGAACGAGACATACTGGAAGGTGGGTTCAAAATACAAAGCTAATAAATTAAAATACTGTAGAGATCTCAAAAACTTTTTGCGAGAATTCCCCCTGTAGCATCCCAGATGGTGTGTGTTTTGCCTTTTGATTTGGAGAACCATGAGACAACCATGAAATGACCAAGCAGCAGAAAGTTAACACTAGTTATCTTCTGCCACGGCCCCCCACAGCCCCCCTGCACCACATAGCACAGTGCATTTTTCATTTGAAGAGTCAAGTCATGCAGTAACTGAGGCATAATTAAGCAGAGGGAAACCGTATCAGTCACCTTCTACAATGAACCACGGAGAAAAGAAAGCAATGCAATAAAATGGGTAATTAACACTGGACCTTGGATATAGGAAAGCAACTTCTCCCTGCCACCTACAGTAGTTCAACCCATCACTGGAGAAAATACTTCCCTGTGCAGTAACTTCTAATGACACACGCATCTACCCAGCCATAAACATTCACACTATCTGCTCTTGTTACAGCTGAGTTCTCAAGCCAACCTCCAAGTCAGGCTGACAAGAGTTCACATGGCTCTGATCCACCAGCGCTTTTCCAACTAGTTATTCATTTGCAAAGAGAATTACTAAGCCAACAGAGGGGTTTTTTTTAATAAGGTCTGTCACTGACAGCACCCAACTCAGCCAAACTCAGTAGCCAAATACCACATCAACTAATGTTCATGTATTTCTAGAATGTTTTAACTAATCTGTCTCTCCTGTCTCTGTTTTTTTTTCCAGTTTTCTTCTCTTCTGAAAGGTTTTCCAAATGTGCATAAAATTATATGGTTCACAGAAATTTTTCAGCAATTGCCTGGAGACTCATTACGCTTCATCAATTATATTATCAGATAAAGATAGAATTTAAAGCACCAAACAAATAAAGGAAATATGCTACAGAAAGGGGAAGTAGCAACAAAATATTCTTCAGTCACAAAGAGTCAATGTGAAGTTAAACCATAAAGAAAAAAAGGCTCTCCGTTACACTACTTATTTTCTTGAATATTCAATTACAACCCTCATTTATTTACAAGGTTACACAACCTTGATCGCTGCCACCCCTTCCATCACAGCTCAGAGAGCATTTTTGTGCACATCCACTGCATGTAAGGAGGCAAAAATAGCTGACAG
Source organism: Gymnorhina tibicen (assembly GCA_013399875.1). Classification (NCBI taxonomy): domain Eukaryota; kingdom Metazoa; phylum Chordata; class Aves; order Passeriformes; family Artamidae; genus Gymnorhina; species Gymnorhina tibicen. Next base: position 332,677 of record VXAZ01010335.1, on the reverse strand, counting down.
TTGCTCTAATTTGGTAACACAGTTTCACTGTTTCTAGATCACTGGGTCATAAGGCTGCTTAAAGGTGACCCACCAGCCCCTGAACTTCTTGTAGAACTGGTAAGTTCACCAGGCCACAGAAAAAAAAATGTTTTCACTCCATCACAATGCAGGACAATACATGCAACAAGCACTGCAAGCAAACGATAAACCCATGTTGTTTCCAACAACACACTTTAAAAGATAGTTTCTCCCAGCATTCTTTTCTGTATTTATCCCTGCAGATCACAAACAGACTGATTCTTCTTCCAGAAGTACAACTAGAAATACTAGCACTCTGCCTCTTGCTAATCCCAGGTAAAGAGCAGAGCAGAGATAAAGAACTGGACTTCTAACCCACAGGCAGTCCTTTTCTTAGGACAGAAAGCAGCTTTATTTTTTTTAACTTGTTTTTTTTCCTTTTTTCTGTTTTTTTCCATGTCTAAATGCCAAGCATTTCAGAGAGCTTGGGAAAAGAAGTCAACACTGTGACAGATACACATATAAAACTACCACATAAAGCATTTTTTAAATTGGAAAATAAAGCAGGCTCTCAGAAACACAGAAACAGAGTCAAGGATTATTTCATTACTGTATTTCTACCACAAGCTCCCCTCTGCTCTTTCCCTCCTTCCCATCTAGAACTACAGGCAAATCCACGAATTACACAAAAAAGTGTTCTGCAGGACGCAGATAACAATTTCTGAGACAGAAAAACCCTACTAACCCAGTTTTCTAGACCATGTCATAGGACAGTATAGAATCAAACAAATTAACTTTGGAGCTTACCATTTCGAGACAAATCAAGTTCCACCAGCTGCATGAAATTCGCTATTTCTGGAGGGAGCCGCTGGATTTCATTATCACTAAGTCCAAGTTTCCGTAACTTCACAAGCTGGAAGAAAGGCTGAAAGAAAAAAAAATTACATGTCAGAAAATATTCACATAACTCACATATAGGCATGATAAATGATGAGGAATAACTGGAATCACTTTCAAAATGTGAGCTAATTGAAGCTATTGCGTGGCATTAGTTACGCAGATCTCTTTCAGAACTGTATCAGAACGAACATTTTGTTTGCATGTAAAAATTAAAACAAGCTATAACCTGTGTCTTAACTAAAATGAAAATTCATGTTTAAAAAAAAAAAAAAATCTGTAAAGCTTGCTGTTAAAGATCATTGCAGACAGACACTAGCAAAATCCAGAGTGCCAGCTTCAAGTCATTAATGGGGTGAGGCTACCAGGCAGAGTAATTAAAAGCATCCTAATTACACACCAGGGCTCATTAGGAAGTTAATGCAGAGGGACACTGCTAAAGAACGAGATCCAGAAAACTGACAAAGAGGTGCTGACAAGGTCTTCTTCACCGGTGAACACCAAAACCAACTAGGTTACAGAACCAACCTCCCTCAGGAAGGCTTTCTTTCCAGCCTCAAACACCCTCTGTTCTGTGGCCCAGTTTCAGAAGGACTAATGAAAGTTGGGCAGGATACACACAGTTTCAGGTCTTCTTTGCTTGAGGAAAAACCTAGCCCAGCCCTGTCCACAGTGAGGACGCAGGCACACAACACAGACAGGATGGCAGCTTTCCCTGACCCCCAGCTATGGGCTCAGGGGGTCTGGCAGCACCCAAGACAAAACAACAATCAAACAGGCCAGGCTGGAAGTCAGGTCAACCCCAGGCACTGGGAGCAGCTGGTGACTGAAAGAGAAAAAACGATCATTTAAAACCTAATGAGATGTAGGCATTCCTAAGAAAGTTGTGGAGCTCTTAACGCAACTTTCCTTCTTCCAGGCAGGCCTTTCAAGGAGAGTGACTGCAAGGGGTGAGGGATGACTGCAGAATGAAACGACTTTACGTACAAGTCATCTTGATCAAAACTGAACGGACTCCTCAAATTTTGAGTGAGTTTTACGCCCCCGGAGTGCACAGGGAGTTTCACCCAGCAGTCAGAATGTGTGCATCTCTCCCACTCGCAGCATGAGTGCGTGCCTGCACCCCATGGGTTTGGCCCCGGAGGGTAACTGGAAGATACTTGCAAATGTGGGATACCCGCTTACATTTAATCACCTGCAACCCCTTCTAGGAAATTAGCATCTCTTTTTTAGTTTTTATTTTCTTTAGCTGCTGGAGTATGTGCTCTAAATGTCACTCAGATATGACTTAGATTGACACAAAAAGGGGCAGTAGGGCATCTTACTAGGACACAAGATAAAAGCAGTCTCATGAATCTGTATTACAATATAGGTTTTCAATCTTATTTTCAGCCTCTTGCAGTCAAGATCATAAATCAGGTTTTTAAGTGCAAAGCTTTGCACTTCTGCGTCAATCTTTCAATATACATTGTATCACAGAAAAATAAAACACAACTGAAACTAATGTGTTTTCCCTCAAAAATATGGGTTCCTTTTAGGGAATAAAAAGGATAGAGCTTTAAAAAGTTTATAAACACTCAGCAGTAAAAGATGCACCAGACCTGAATGTGAAATCTCAAAGGCACTTTTGAGTCAGAACGGCTCTCCTCCCCCCTCCTCCGTATTAGAAGTGTTTTATAACAGAGTTGAAATTTTAAGAGGAAGGTAAAAAAAAAACCTATAATTCCATATTTCTAGCTCCCTAAAAATATATATTCCAATTAAAATAGCCACAAATGTTTTTTAATCCTTCATTGTCCTCAAAAGATCCATAACTGCATTTTCACATCATTACCATTCTTATCTTAAAACAAATGTAGCCCTTTTTCTAAATATTTATTAATATGACTAAACCAAGAATCCATCAGAAGCTTAGAAAAGCACTTAAAGACACTTTTGTGAAAACATAGCAGGAGTACACTCCACAGAAGAAATCCCAGTCTGTCCTAACACTCCAAAATAAATACTTGCCAAAATGTGTTCCTCAAGGCAGTGTGTAGCTGCTAAACTATATGACAGTTATAAATATTGATGTTCTATTGCAAATCTTATCCTAAGCAACAGTTGTCCCTGACAGATATTCAATGGCAAGTGAGCAAAGACAGAAGGAACATGGTTAAAAGACAGAATAGTCATCAAAAGCCTGTTAAGAGCTGGATATCCCTAGGAAGGTTGGAGGGCCCTCACAGTACCATGTGTTAATGCAGTTATGTATTTATTTAAAATGCACAGCAACAAGCAACAAGCAATATTACACGATATTTAAAGACATTCCTGTTTCTTTAACTGACTACTACTTAAAAGACAAATTAACTGGAAGCTTTATTTTCTGTTTGCATAACAATTTTTAATGAATGACACCATTTCCTAGATAAAATCAAACTGCAGTTGCATTAATGGCATTTCTTTGAACTTCTCGTTTGTTTTTTTTCCTTTAAACTACAGGACTCAATCACTCTTGCATGTTTAGTGCTTCCTACTCCCATTTCAGTAAGTGTTCTTCCTTTATCTAAGGCACATCATTAGTGCTCTGAAGCACTGCTGGAGAGGCAAGCAACTCCTTTTGGCCATGTATGTTTTACCTTTCAAAATGGCCACAGGGAACAAAGAGAATTAAAAGCTTACTCTAGTAGAGTTCAACAAACATGAACAGATACATACAAATATATGTATGTGTGTATGTATGTGTATAAATATCTGCAATTTCTTAAATCCATGCCAACAAGAAACACGTTCCTAATTTGATGTATCTTAACACAATTCTGCCTCTATTTGATAAGCTCTAACACAATCCAAAGTGCAATGGGGTTGTTGGCCAGAGCAGCATATCCACCCAGCAGGCTCTAATAGCAGGTTTTCACTGCAGACCCAACGTCTCTATGAGTATCTTGGCAACACTTTTAATGCTGCTTAGTTTAGCCAGCCTAATTAAGAGTGCCTCAATGAGAAAAATAATGCCATGAGCATAAGCACTGAAATAGCCTACAACTTGCTATTTAGTAACAATTCCCAATCCTCAGTTGAAGCTTTTCCTGATATCAAAGAATTTATAGAGGCTTCTATTATATTGGATTTTCTAAGAACATACCTCTTGAACAGATCTCTTCTCTCACTGGAAAACTAACCAAGTCTCTCTCACCCGGACACGTATTTTAAAAAAAACTTCATTCTGACAAAATTGGGTCGATGTCAGCCAACGGAAGAAAAAAAAGTAACAGATAAGTGCGTGACTCACTGACAAGTATAAACAGACAGTGTGATCCCACAGTCCTTATTTTTTATACCTTTTTTTTTTAAGAATACCACTACAACTGGCACTCAGTTCTAGGGGGAAAAAAAAAGTTTAAGAGAATTAAGCCAAACTATTAGGATATTTTCTTCCGTGCAAGTGGCCAAGACAATATATCTCTGGGTTTCTTTCAATGGCTCACTCCTGAAACAAAGAACATTCATACCTGAGAATTTTCCCTGAAAATTCAGCACCTTAGCTGATGGGAATAAAAAAAACATAAATGGAGATACATGAAAACAATGGACAACTGAAAGAAAACACACAGGAGGGAACAAAGACGCATTTGCGGCTAATGCTGTAAGGGGAGGAGCAACATTTCAGCAACATCTGAGCTGCTAGAGCTTTTGCAGTGCTAGAGACATGTCACACTCCAAACCCATCTGGCACAGGTAGCATAACTTAAATGTTTACTGTGTTAAGCAAAACATTTCCACAAAAAGGCTATTACTAGCAGCAAAGAGAATTAAAATTAGAACCTTTAGGAATCCACTGCCTAATTCTCAAAATGGGCCAGCACAAGCAGTAGAAATTAGAATGAGATGTAAAGGAGAAAGAAAATTGCAAATTAACTTGTTTCACGGTTACATACACAGCAGTTAGGATGAGGGTTTGTTGGTTTTTTGCTTCAGTTTTTTGGTTGTTTTTTTTTTTGCAGGCACTTGAGCTGTTGCTGACAAGATTAAGAATTTGTAAGCATTTGCTCTTATGTCAAATTTCCCTTAGACACCAGTATGGATTTTCCACATACACACGCTGCCTCAGCTTTTAGAGCTTCTTAGGGCAATTACATTATTATATTAAAAATTAATTAATTAAGCTGTAAAACAGAGTATGTTTCTAGGTTCTGTTTCTTCAGTACATCTGTATTTATTTCACCCATTTTCCAAACTTACAAATGACCAACTAAAGGCTATCTGTGCTTTAGAATTAAGAAGTGGCACATAGTAATTTAAACACAGTTTAACTCCTAGATGCATTCTTGTTTCAAATCTTACTTCAGGCTCCATTTTCTTCTCCTACATTGTACACAAAAATCAATGGGGACACCATTTCATTTGTTTACTTCCAATCACCAGCTATATGTCCTCCTTCCGTCATCGGATAAGGGAAATTGCAGTCAATCCTTCCCCACACTTTTTATACTGCCTCAGAAAGATCTTTTTCTGAGGTCTTTCTTCAGCCAAACACAAGTAGAACAGATAATTTTGGTAAGCAAAGCAGTGAACAAGAGATAAGGCATCAAATCCATGAAATAACCTCGCAACACAGCTGCTCCTCAACAAGGTCCCTAGTCCCTTGCTTTTGGCCCCTGGAAGTTATCATTTTGTCTGTATTGTTGCATGGCTTCGGTGGGAGCAGAGAAAGCCCAACTCACTTTAGGTGAACGCACTGCGTGGTGGTCAGGACACTATGAGGAAAACAAAGATTAAATCCTGTAATGAAGCTGCACCACTGAATTCAAGCACTCTGCTTCCTTGGGATGGGTTTAATAACCAGGCTCTGGCACAAGCATACACGCACATTCCCCGTCTCCTGAAGGGCAAAGGCAAAGAGGGAAGGGCAAGCTTCTCCTCATTCCTCTCCATCCCACTTCTGTAGAAGTCATCGACAGAATGGGCTTTGAAAGATGATCAGTAGGGGTCACTCAGTGCCAAGGATTCCAAGATAGGACACTCAATCCCCTACAGTAACCAACTGGTGGGATTTCAAACATCACTTCTACTCCAGTCAGCTGACAGACATACCAGTCTGGAGCTCTCAGCAAGTTGTAATGCACCCTGCACTCCACTCAAGCCTCAAGACATCCACCCTCAGTTGAAATCCACAACTAACTTGGGAACAAAAAACTCTTTCTAGGATGCAATCCTGTACATCATTGTCTTAAAATCCAACCCAGAGACTTCTCCCAGTAGCACGGGTGGGAGCACTGAGAAAAACCAGCAAGAGCACAGAAAACAGACACCCTTTCCCTAGAAGCACATCCAAACTAGCTGCACAATAAAAAGCTGAGGAAGCTGAATCCTACTCTGGATTCACGAAGTGTGAAAAGAGATCTCAGCAGACTCCAGTAAAGCCTGGCACAGGCATTATCAGCTTGGCATCTCCCACAAAGCCTGCTAGCAGCATCAGGATCCCTGAAGTCACTCTGCCTGCTTTCACCTGCAAGCAAGGACAGCTGGCAAGGGCAACAGGGTTTCACAAATACAGATCCCATGTGATCCTTTTGGTACAACACACTTTAATTTTCAAATAAAATACTCCATGAGATAATGAAACAATTTCTGAGGGCATGGACTAGCTCATGGTGCAGCACAATAGAGTCATCATGCAACTGATGACTCTGCATCAAAGAAGCGACTAATAGATTTCCTCTGGAGCCATGAGGAGATGCAGCAGCAGCTGGTGATGTACAGCAGTACACGGACCTCTGCCAGCCTGTTCTGTGGCAAGCTGGCAAATGGACAACTACTCCATGCAGCTGAGGTCTCTGTCTTCACATGTGCCATGAGCAAAACCAGAACTGTTACATATATTTGACATGATGAAAGATTGTTTCATACACCCAACCATGTACACATATTCAAGCTGTACTTTGGTCTCACGACATTCTACTACCAAATTTGTCATCATGAATACTAATGAAAGACATGATGGAGGCGGACATTCAAGCAGGAGTCCATACAAAACATTAATAAAATTACTAGATTTCACAAGAGAAAAGTATTAATGAAAGATCACAGTTTATGGGCCTATATCCTAAACAGAACCAGATGCTGCAACCGCTGTCTCCCCCTCCAATGGATACTTGAAACGAAAGCCCAACAGAAAGATCAGCCAGGCAAGAAGGGCTGTGGGGGAAAGCCTACAGAAGACAGAGCAAAATTGATACCAATGCCTCACCGAAGCTGGTATTCAGCATCAACCTGCTATGCTTCTGATGCCCTATTTTCAAAGCATCTGCCATTTTCTGAACCACTGACAAGGATGGGTCAATTGCAGGTCCTAGTCTCAGTTATCACATCCCTTTTGAAAAACAAATAGGGGATTATCCACTCTCAAAAACCAATACACTGCAGCACTGAATCAAAATGCTGCGCTACCAAGCAATGCATTGACCAGGTTGTCTCATACTGTTCCTGGCAGGCAAGGATTTACTTTCTCTTTAATGTCAATTAAGCGGAAGCAACAAAGGTTAAAGAGCACTCCATGCTAGAACTGTTTGTTAGAGCACAGTGGTGAGACGGACTTCCTCTGCCTCTAAGAGAGGCCAGAAAATATCTGCTACAATGAAATATGGATTCATTGCAGTTAAATGCATTTGCCATTTGGAGAAAAGAAAAAAATTGACCAAAGCCCACATTAATCTCTCTAATGAATTTCTAGCATGCTTTTTTCCAGTATACAAGACTGCTGGCAGGAGGTAATGTCTTTTTTTTAGACCAACTGATATAATCAGGAAAATAACTCTATGTATAATCATAAAATTTATTTTGGAGGTACAGATGTATCATCTCTGCCCACAAACCTTGTCTCACCTATGTACGTCACAAAAAGAAGGGAATGCTACCAGTTTACTGCAACAGTACACACCTTACAAAAAAAAAGTTAAAGGTATTGAAACGTTGAAATGTAACCACCCAATTACTTTCTTTCAACTCAGGTCAAAAATCAGTAGAGCTGAGCTGTTATGACAAAAAACTGCCATTAGAAAATATTTCAAACTAAGACTTCAAAAATCTTCTGCACAGTCACAGGGAAGACTATGACTTTCCTCTGTTTAGGAAACAGGAAACTCAGTTCTTCCTCTGCTCCCATCAGATTGTGGTCTTTCATATTTGATGTCAAAAGGGAAAGTATTTCTTCAAATCTGAAGCAATACAACAGAAAAATTTGGAAACTCGAAGGAGAAAACCTAGAGATACTTATCTGGTAACAAACTTATTTGTAGCCTTCAACACAGAGCTCTATGTTTAGATGTATGTCAATATAAGGATCCAATGCTGCTTCTCTACAAACCATTATGGATTTTAATAATCCAAGCATATACTGCATGCTAGTACTAGTTGGCTATACTCACAACAGATTTTTACAAAAGGTAACATATTCTCAAGACACTGAAGTTGTAAAGTTACAGGTATTCTTAGCAAGTATTTTAAGAAGCATTTGTCATACTGAAAAATTCTTCAACTTCCAATAAAACTACTTTTACTGTCTGTGTACAGTCTGCTTCAGCTTCACCCAGTGGCACAATTCTCTCTCTGACACTAGCTGTAAATACATGCTTGTTCAAATCATACAGTGGTACTTCTTTAAGGATTTACAGCAAGATGTGCAAAAACACTGTGACACTATCAATGTAGAAAGTAAAACAATTAAACATTCGAGGGTGAATAAACAGGGAAAACCATGACAATTCAATTTCTATCATTAAAAACACCCAAGTTAAAGACAGGCAAAATCTTTTATATGCCCTCTACAGAATCATTAAACAGCTGAAGTTGGAAGGGGCTCTAGAAATCACCTAGTGCACCCCCTGCTCAAATCATGGGTCACCTAGAGAAGGTTGCCCAGGACCATGTCCAGTCAGGTTTACAGCATCTCCATAAACAGAAATTGCACAACCTCTGCAGACAACCCATGCCACTGTTTGACCATCCTCACAGTAAAAAAGTATTTTCATATTTCAGACAATTCCCTGTGCTTCAGCCTTTGCCCACTGCCTCCTGTAAGGTCACAGGGCACCCCAAGCAAGATTTCATGCTGATTTACACGTATTCATACACAACCATGTGCCTTTTTCTTCTCAAGGCTGAACTATTCTGGCTCTTTTAGCCTCCTCTCCTGAGAGATGCTCCAAGCCCTTAACAGTCTTTGTGGCCCTACAGTATATGTCCAGTATGTCCATGACTCTTCTTTTGGGATATCCAGCACTAGACAAAGCACTCCAGGTTTGTTTCCCCAGAGCTAACCAGAAGGACAAGGATCACCTGCTGGCAATGCTTTGTGTAATGCAGCCCAGGATACTGTTGGCTCTCTCTGTCATGAAGGAGCATTGCTGGCTCACAGTCATCTTGTCCACCAGGTCACCCAGGCCTTTTACTGGAAGGGTGTTTTCCAGATGATTGGCCCCCAAACTGTACTGGAGAATTGTGTTATTTCTCTCCAGGTGCAGGTGTATTTCTCTTTGCTGAACTTCATGAGATTCCTCTCTGCCCATTTCTCCAGCCTCTCCCTGTCCTTCTGAACGGCAGCATAAACATCTTTTTTACCAACCTCTTCCAAGCAGAATCCTAAACAAGCCAAAGTTTGTTTTCTCAAGATGCTGTTTATTGTCCTATTCCTTCCTCTCAGGATCCTGAACTCCAGCACCTCATGGTCACTACAGCCAAGGTGACCAAGGTCACTACAGCTACTGCAACCCTGACCTCATATCTCAACCTGTCTTTTCTTGTTTTTAAATATGGAAACTCCTGGATTGCTTATGTCCTGCTGTGTTGTCCTTCCAGCTGTCATGTGGTTCGAGACCCACGTGAGGACCTGAGCCTGCAGACACGAGACTTCTTCCAGTTACCTGAAGAAGGCATCATCTCCTACTTCATCCTGATCAAGCAGTCTACAGCAGACACCCAAAACAATGTCATCTACTAATCCCAACCTGCTCTCAGCTGGCCCATCATCCATCCCAAAGCAAAACTTCACATATCCCTACTGCTCTCTCATTCGAAGGGCAACTCCCCATCCTTGCCTTCCAGGCCTGTCCTTCTTAAAGAGCCTGTGTTCATCCACTGCAGCACTCCCACCATGTGAGATACCTCACCACATCTCTCCAAACCCAAGGAGATCTATGCATTTGAAAAAAGGAAATAAAGCTCCTATAGATGTACAACTTAAGCAGCCATAAGCACAAATTTAAAGAGAGGCACAGTATGATAATCATGTCTTTCCACAGATTACTGGCCACTGACCAAACAAGTGTCTTTCAGGCTTATGGTTGCATAATGATAGAAACAATGACAGAACAGTGAAATTCAGCCCAGAACAGGTTTTATTCCTGAGACATAGGTGTGGTATGGGAAGAACAGAGGGACTTTTTCTTAAGGAGCTTTTACATGATTTTGGTAAGATAACAGCCCCCCAGATTTCAACACCACACGTAACAGATATGCTGACAGTGCCGAATGCCAAGCAGCAGCAGACCAGCAGCATCTCTAACACAGGAACTGGGGCACAGGAGGAGGCCAGGGTTTAACCAGGTCTCTCGGGGAAAGGGTCTCCCATCTATCTAGTAACTCTACAGAGAAGCTTTATCATGTAACACCAAGAATGAAAAATTACAGATGACAGATACAATTTGTAAGCTCAGAGATGCGAAATGATTCAGAGCTGCACTACATTAGGTTTACAAATACTACATAAAAATCATTCCCAAAAGAAAAAAAAAAAAACAAAACAGTTCCTCAGACTTGTAGGCTAAACTAAGTAACTAAGTACACAGAAAAATTTTTGAATTTTTTTTTTTTGCCACTGGAGTTTTTCCATAAACAACATCTGCTAGAAGTCTCATGGGAAAGTGGTCTTTATTCTTTGAGTTAAAGAACTGAGCGGCAGCAAGACAAAACAGCAGCAAAACAAGAGTTATAAGCTATTTCCACCACCCACCAATGCAAAGAATGCTGTGATTTAATACAAAGGCCAAAATATAATACTGCATTCAAGGGTTCCTGAAGTATTTTTATTTTTTTTATAACTGGGAAAAGAAATATACAGAGATTCAGTTTTGTACTGCAAGTCGAAGGCACAGAGAAATTAAGCTGACAGGATGTATTTGCCCTTAAATTCTAATGTACGGGAGTAGAAAACATTTCATCAACTACAGACTGATCTATAGAATTGAAAGCATTTTATTTTTATCTGATGCTTTTCATTAGAGAAGCTATTGAAACACATCATGCAGAATGTGTTATTTTCTTCTATCAAAGCAATTTGCCAGAAAGCCTACTCTTCAGTGAAGAATAGTTTTTGACGTGTAGCAAATGATATACTACACATTACAGCTTGAGTTGAAAAATCCTTCAAGTTTTCACTCCCAAGGAAAATAAAAATGCTACAGGTTTAGAAAAAAACACACAAAGTACATTTTTAAGTCACTCTGTGCACACTGGCAACCACTTACTTTTTCTTCCAATAAAATCAGATACACAAAATAATCAACAGAAGGCACTTGTGATCCAACACAGGAGAAGGAACTATTTAAGAAAGTTAAGAGCCACACTTTACCACCAACTCTGTACATAGCCCAGCCTTTTCAGACCAAAGGGTGCAGCTCTTTAATTTGTCTTGTAAAGCAGAAGTGGCAAGAAGCATGCTGACAGCTAGAAATTGCTGTTCTGTGGGAAAACAGCCACATCTCCCAAGAAAGGCTTCAGAGAGACTTCATTATTGTGGAAAACCACCAGCAGCTTAATAGTATACAGCCTGCTCCTCTAGCACATCCCACCAGGCTGGCTTATCCTGCAAGAAGGGCAAGAGCAGAGGAGGGAACCTGGGAGGCAGCAGAAAGGAAGGGGAAAGAGCAGAGTACAAAGAAAAGAGATATTTGCAAGGGCAGTCAAGAAACCAGCATAGAAGGGACAGGAGAGGAAGCAAAGCATCAGAAACAGATGGTAGACAGAGCTGTTTAGGTTGGAGGAAATAAGCAAGATCCTGGAACATTAAGGACACGGGAGGATGGGAAAGTATGAACATGCAGGGTGAGGAGTCTGAGACACCAGTGGTAACGACAGAAAAAGGTTGCTGTCAACATAAGCACAAGTTCTGCATCACGTAACTGGGGAATGGAGCGAAGAAGGGACCCAGAGATTCAGCAGAGCAGTTAGGGAGACCATGTGAAAGCATCATTTACTGACATGGGAAACCAAATGTGCAGCAGCAAAATGATATAAAAAAACCTTGAAAGCACTCTACGAACAAAAATTATTGCCTTGTACTCTTGAAATGCTGACAGATACAGCTTAGTGAAAAAAAAGTATTTGTAGGGAAAAGGGTGTCAGAGGAACAGCTCTTTTTCGGGTCCACATATACCTTAATGCACAAGGAAGCAAACACAGGGAAGAGTAGAAATAATGGGGGCAATGACATCCACCTCTCTCTGCTTCCCAGACATTTCTTTTCAGGTGTTTTCTAGATGAATCCTTCCTACCCTCTCCCCTTAGAAAAAGGTAAAGAACTCTACCATACATTTTGGTCAGCCTACAGAACAAAAATAAAACTAGCAAAATAATTTCTTCAAAATAATTCACGCGTATTTTTTGTTTCTCCTGAGGATACTTCACATGACTCTCATAACATACAATTTCGCAGTAGTGCTGGGTCCTTCTTCTAGTCATTTCCCTTCAAGATGGTACAGCAATTATCTTAAGTTGTCTTCTGTATTTTGAACAGATTCTTATTTGTGTTTGTTCTGTTGGGTTTTTTCAGTAACACCCTAACATATGCCATGCTCTACTGGCTTATTCTAGAATAAGAGAGGTTTTAAGTATGCTAGGAAAGACTGCAAATTAAACAAAGCCTAGGACTACTTCTGTATCTCAAAATGGAGATTTTAGGATGAATTAGAGTGTATTCTTTTACTGGTGTATTGAATCAAACCAACCAAAGAACACCTTTTATTGCTCCTTGTTAGAAATAGGGGCAGAGAGAACCAGAGGGGAAGGGGAGAAGCGTGTGCATCCAACACAAATTGCCTCATCAGCTTGAGAGAAATGCAGCAGGTCCACATATTTCATCATGCCACTTGCTGATACTTATCTTCCTCAGAAAGCTTTACGTTTGAAGTGATGAAAAAAAATATGCAAGAGGATGGAAAGTGGATGTCTAGAAATGAAGCTATCATCACTGTCTGACTCGTAGCCATGGCAAAGCTGGTAAAAGAACTCACCAATATCTACTCAATTTCAGAGAAGCATTACAAGACCTCCTGCCGGCTGTAATAGACCTTTCAGACCACAACTGCCCACACTGGGAAAATGAGTCTGAACTACCTGTGTGCACAATGAAGAGCTGAGCAGCAGAGTTGGGGTTTCCTCCTCCATCCACAGCAACTTCTGCTGCACGTGACAAGAGTTTATAGGGCAATTCTTCTTCATTGTGCCAAGGCGAGGCTTTACAGCAATTTCCTAAGGGGCATCACAACCATCTCAGAGACACGAACACCTTATCAATGTTAATGGATTATATTATGGCATCAGCACAGCCCACGGGTGATTCAGCAGGAATTGGCACAGATCACTTGAACTTCAGGACTTTATCAAGCACTGAAAAACACTTAACTAACCAGCCACTGAGAGTTCAAAATTCTCCTGACTTCTTCAGGCCTCAACTGAGCCCAAATCTAGCTTGATTTTGTGTTAACTGCCTTTATGTATGTAGAGAAGAAACTTAATGGAGGTAAGATCAGACTAATATAATGAATTACATTAAATTAAGGATGTAATGACCATTTTTATCTATGCTGACCTAACAGTTTATTAACTACACACTGATGATTTCCCCTGTGTTTTCTCTACCAGAGGTACGTCTACCCCAGCTTTTTGCACTTATTTCCAATTCTGTATCTGTACTTTCCATTGACACTACCCTTTTAATATAACAGGAATGAGCAATGTATGCTGTAGCTACCTTTCACTGAGAGATTTTCCATGATTCTCCTGAACCAGATTCCTATAGGAGAACTTTTAGAACTATCTCCTGGTAGAACAATTGAACAGGGCTCTTCCCATCAGTTTCACCTTCAACAGATTAGTTTCACATTCAGGACTGCAGCTCTGTTTTTGTACCTCAAAATTCTGCAGAGTCAACATTTACATGGGATGATAGCGCTATATTCCATTTATCAGAAATCATTAATAAGGAACTGACAAGGAAAGTTCATAGGTTCGTGCAGGAAGCCCCAATAAAAATGCCTCCCTGCATTGCTGACAAGGCACAAAGTACTTAGGATAGATACTGCAAGTACGTTTCTGTGGTTGTATTTCATCAGATTCCTCCTAGTGCAGCTAAAAACCCACAAACATATTCCTACAGTATATTTAGGCGCCCCTGCAACATGATCCATGCACATTAAAAAAAAAAAAAAAAGACCAAAAAAACTTTCTAACTTCAACTTTTGCTTGATTCCACCACAATGCCAAGGGGCCTTGGTTGGTTTTTGGCATTTTTAACCTCCTCAGCTATTTCTTACACGTATGGGATGTAATGCATAGTCACATGTAAGTAATGGGAAGAAGTGGTCTTTTTAAGCATCACAGGGCAAAAAAAGGCTATTTCATATATTACGGTTCAAGGAAGAGAGCAGAAACAATAAACAGTTGCACTAAATTTACAGAAATGAATACCATATAACACCATGAACAGACATCAACCTTTACATTTGTACACAGCAACCAGCTGGTGGTGGATTTATTATTTTTTTTTTAAATCAGAGAGCCATGGGTTTCAATGGGATTTCAGTCACACGCACATTAAATACCCCTGTAATATGATGTGTACAAGCCTGAAAGCCAACACTAAGAAGAAAGGTCTAGTACAAAGGGACTCCTGAGTTTGGTCTGTGCACAAAGCCAGCAAAAACTGCTGGAAGTAAAAATAGCACCCACACACAGGCTACGTAAACCAGTTTTGCTCTACTTCAGAAGGATAAAGAGCTCAGTCACAACAAGATGCAAACTTGTGCCTAGGTTTTTCAAAAGAAAATGCCAAATTTAACATGTCAGTTAATGTTAAAGTGAATATCTTTACTACTGTCTGAAGGAAAACCTAGCCACCACGACTACTCTTACAATGTAGACTGAAAAAAGACAGTGTATGTGAGTGCACTGAATTTCAAAAAGGAAAAAGTAAGGCTGTTTAAGTCTTGGTATGAACAGAGCAACTTTGATTCAGGTGCAAACAAAGGTGCTTTTCAAAAATTTCCTGGCTAGTGAGTTCAGTTTCTTGGATTCCAAGTTAGTAAGAGTCCACACACTTTTAAGATGCAGCTTCCAGGTAATACTTCCCTTCCCGTGTCAAACTCTACCAACCACAACTCACAAAGGCTTCTGAGTTGTCCGAAGTTTAAAGGGTAAACACGGGGAAAAAAGCCCGTGGGTCCTCAAGTCAGAGATCGAGCATGCCTCCCACTCACTCCGCATCTGTGCAGCCCAACAGTGCCTCACTGGAATCGCTCTGATGGAGTTCCTCTAGCAAAATCTGCAAATGCCACCTGGAGAGGCACACTGGCAGGTACCACCTCAAGGTCTCAAAACCATGTTGAATCTAAAGTGAATTCACCTTTGACAATACCACCAAAAATACAGTATGCATAAAACTGACTACATGCTTCAAGTGAGAAGCAAAACACCTACAAACTGTGCGGGACTTAGACTGAGACACAGAAAAGGCTCGTGTTTTGCACAACGAAGTTTCCAGGAGTAGAAGGCAGAAACGGGAACGGGGTTATCTGCTGGAGGGTTTTGTTTTTCCCATGTACGGAGCAGATAGTATCTACCGAAAGGGGGAAAAAGGGGAGGGTTAAATACCCTCCAAGGTCTCGTAATTCCGATGACGTGAATGTTAATCACAATATACACTCATGTCCTGCGACTCCGGCACCAACCCCCCTGCCCTCCAACAGGACTTATCCTCCAGCAAGACGCGGATCTCCAGGTTTTGCTCGTGAAAGCTCATTTACTACCTCGCTCCGGGGAAACGCTAACCCGAAACTCCGGCTCTTCCTTTAACTCCAAGGGCGGCTACCACAGACCGACGGCCTCAGGAGCCCCTCACCGCAGCCTCGGTGCGGGCGCTGGACGGGGGAGCTCGGCGGGCACCTGCCGGGGCAGCTCACCTGGACCCCGCTCCCATTCCCGCTCACCTTGGGCAGCTCGCGGAGCTGGTTGGCGTCCAGCAGGAGCTCCTCCAGGCTGCGGCTGTAGCGGTAGATCTCCTCGGGCACGGCGGCCAGCGAGCAGTGCCGCTTGTCGATGGACTCCACATGGCGGTTGCACCGCCACAGGGGGATGCAGTGGAACATCGCCCCGCCGCCGGGGGCCGCGGGGCGGGCGCCGCCGCTCTCCGCCGCCCCCTCCTCGCCGCCGGCCGCGGGAGCTGCTGTCCGCTCCGCCGCCGCGCAG